>JBBDGP010000125.1:0-302500 GCA_037952835.1 Lithobates septentrionalis | reverse complement strand
CCTGCAGTGAATATATGATGAACGTCACAATCACTCCTTTATATATGCCACATAGGAACAAAACCTACACAATACAAAAAGAGTAAAAGAGTACTAGAATTTGTTGCATACAATTATAATGAATTTTCCATCTATTTGTTGGTGTCAGACTATTATTCTGTGCACCAAATCATCAAATAAAGCCAAAAAAATGCATAGGCGATTAAGATGGCGACTAAGGTGGTCGTCTCCAGTGCAACCCATTAAGACGAGGTGGTGGAGTGGAATGAAAAATGGCAACCTTACGTTTAGGGGTCAGTCAATATTGTGCTAAATCATTTGTGAAACGTATGCATAATGAGCCTGATGCATCCCGTTTCAAAGGGACACAGGGTTATTTACGAAAGGCAAATCCACTTTGCACTACAAGTGCGAACTACAATTGCAAAGTGCACTTGAAATTGCACTGAAAGTGCACTTGGAAGTGCAGTCGCTGTGGGTCGGAGGGGGACATGCAAGGAGAATAAAAAACAGCATTTTAGCTTGCACGTGATTGGATGATAAAATCAGGAGAGCCTCCCCTCATTTCAGATCTACGACTCAGATTTACAGCGACTGCACTTCCAAGTGCAATTTCAAGTGCACTTTGCACTTGTAGTGCAAAGTGGATTTGCCTTTCTTAAATAACCCCCACAGTTTCATGCAATAATTCAATTACATGGGAATGCTTTATAAATTCCACCTGATCCAATAATTGCATACACATTTTTTTGCATGCAAATGTATAAAACAGTCAGTATCACATGCTAATTTACTATTAATACAAAAGGTTATTAGTATAAGGTGTTATTTTAGTAGATACTCATACCCCAATCTGGGGTGATCCTATGACTGCACTACAATTTTGAAAAACACTTGTGGGAAAGACAGCAGAAAAGGCAGTCACATAAAGGATCACAGAGCTTTTAGTTACATAAGTATGCTTTATTCAAAAAATATAAAAACTTGACTTTGGTACAAAATGTAAAATTATTGATAAATCATCACCTTTTCCCCTAGAATAAAAACATTTATAGCAACGTTGTCATAAGTAGGACGTTCCCATGCACACCTCACACTAGCCTATACACAGATGAAGCTGATTAAATTCTAGCTGATGCAGTGTGCTCACAGTGTCGCATTACTCGTGCATAACACTTTGTATCAATTGGGCGTTATGCAGAGTGTTATGCCCGAGTAGACAAAGGGTGTCACAGGTCCTTGCAACATGTCTACCAGCAGCACACAACCAGCTATAGAGTATAGCAGGCAAATTTCTCTGCCCCAGCTGCTGCAGCAAAAACAAAAAAGAACACTCTTTGCCACCCACATGCCCAGCATCTAAATTCCAGCTTGACCAAATTGCTGGCTTTACAACTCCTGCTTTTCCATCTGGTGGATTCTGCCCCCTTCCGTGAATTTGCAGAATGTGCTGTACCACAATGATAGGTTACCAGTCTCTATTTTTTTGCACATAAGGCCATTCCAGTTCTGTACCATCACGTGGAAGACCTTACTGCTAACACGTGGTCCAGCAAGCATGGTCGGGGCAATACATTTCGTTCACAGCACACTGGGTAACTCTGCTTGCAACTAGGAAGGATGCAGGACAGGGCTCAGTGCTGGAGCTTGTTTTGCCGCCACGTCTCCATACAGCTGGAGGTGATGATGTGAGAACTGTCAGCTCCACCCCTCCTCCTCCTCCTCCTCAGTGCCCTTGTTTCATCAGATTAGGCGACCCATCAGATTTTGAAACAGAAGTAACGTTCTGTCGTCACTATCTTGCTACACCCTGCACTCATCCACAGTAAGGATACAGTGAGAAGGTGGCAAGAGGACATCTTGTTACACCCACCGGATTCTGGCATTTCACACTTATTTTTACCACTAAACAGAGCTTATATAGTGAAATAGAGTATTTGGAAATCTGCATGACTGTTTTGATGTTGAATAGTAAAATCAACGTTGTTCTGTCAGATCAGCAAACCTGTGAGATCAGCAGGCTTGCCGCTGCTTTTAAAATTCAACATCAAAACAGTCAGACGGATTTAAAAACACTGAATGTCACTATATAAACTCCGTTTAGTGGTTAAATAAGTGTGAAATGCCAGACTCTGGTGGGTGTAACAAGATGTCCACTTGCCACCTTCTCAATGTATCCTTACTGTGGACAAATGAGGGGTGTAGCAAGATGGAGGCGACGGAACGTCACTTCCGTTACAAATTCTGACAGGTCGCCGAATCTGCCGAAATACCCTCTTCTACTGAATTGTCCTATGAACCACCAGTACCCCCTTAGTGTTCAAGGGGTTATTCAACGAGTCAGGCAAAAAGATGTCATGCAGTGCTTCAGCAGGTCTGTCTTGGGGCAGGAGCCACACCGGAGCAGAGATTCTTTCAGCTCTGCAAGGGCAGGCCTATAAGTGGTTAATGCCTTGGCAGCTTAAGCCAGGAATGGTGGTGTGCGATAATGGCACTTACCTGTCTGTCCGCCCCTCGACAAGTCCTCAATTTGGTGGTGCAGCATTTCCTAAACAGGTGCCCAGGGTTGCAAGATCTTCTAAGGCAGGCCAGAAGAGTCTGTAGCCATATCAGGCGGTCATACACAGCCAGTGTTCAGTTGGCTGAAATTCAGCGGGAATTCCACCTGCCCATAGACCGCCTGATTTGTGACATGCGCACCAAGTGGAACTCAACTTTTGCAATGCTTCAGCGGCTGCACATGCAGCAGAGGGCCATCAACAAATACCTGTGTGAATATGGCACAAGGACAGGATCAGGGGACCTCTGCTTTCTTTACCCTTGTCAATGGCTGCTGATAAAGGATGCATGCACTGAACTGTCACCATTTGAGGAGGCGACAAGGATGGTGAGCCGTGACAATGCATGCATCAGTGGCACGATTCCTCTTGTGTTCCTGTTGGAGCACAATCTGCGTGGCATTATGGACAGGGCACTCAAGGCTGTGCAGCGGGAGGTAGAGGAGGACTTCCTTTCCTCTCAAGGCCCGCTTTATGCAGAGTATCAAGAGTACCTATATAGGGTTATGGTGCGGAGGCACCACCAGGACTCAAGGCCCAATTTTTCTGCATCTGCGTGACAGCCAGGTGCATATATTTTGAGTTTTTTTGCAGCAGGGTCCAGTCCTGCGCCCTCCAAGAGTAACTGTTAGGAGTTACAGTGTGCAGGCACCACCAACATTCAAGGCCCAATTTTTCTGCAGCTGTGTGACATAATTTTTAAGAGCAGAATCCAATCCTGCGTTTACCAAGGATAATTGTGAAGCGTTAGGGAGTGAAGGCACCACCAACACCCAAGGCCCAATTTTTCCGCACCTGTTACTTCTATCCATAGTCTGTGAAACAGACACCAGACCTTATTTTTTAAAAATTGTTACTTTTGGCCTTTTTGTACTATAATTTGGCTTCTTTACATAAGGCTTGCTCACTGTGGTGAAAAATTTTGTTATTTCCATCCAAAGTCTGCCATAGAGACACCAGAATTAAAAAAGAAAAGCTATAATCTTGTTCCGAGTGCACTAAAATGTGGCGTCATCATACAGACTGGCTCCCCAAGCCGTTGTTTACAACATAAAGAAAGCTTGCAGGGAAAATGTCCTTTTTTTTCTTTATATATGTCAGTTTTGCTGCAGCAGGTTCTATACATGGTACAGATGGGCCGCGTTTCAGGCAGACTAAGGGGACCTCCCAGGCACTATAGTTAAAGGAAGTTTTCATTTTTATTGTTTCACTTTAAGCATCATTATAATTACTGTTTAAAATCAATATTTTGTAAAAGTTTTTTTTTGCATTGATACATGTCCCCCAGGGCAGTACCTGGGCCCCCATGCCCTTTTTATGGCCAATAACTTGCAAATAAGCCTTAAAATGGGGACTTTTGATTCTTCAAGTTCTGGTCTCATAGACTTTAACCACTTGAGGTCCGGGCCATAGCCGAATGACTGCTACAGCGCGGACCTCAATCTCCGGGAGGACGTCATAGGACGTCATCCCCTGTACACGCGCACCGCGCGCTCCCTGCAGGGCGCGCGGTGTGCGCGCTGTGATCACCGAGTCACGGAGACTCGGATGATCACAGATCCGAGTAAGGGGCCGGTCCCGGCCCCTTACCATGTGATCAGCTGTCAGCCAATGACAGCTGATCACATGATGTAAACAAGACTCGGTGATCGGTTTCGTTTTCTCCTCACGCTGAGAGCGTGAGGAGGAAAAAAAAGCCGATCACCGGCTTATGTGAAAGGGACATCGGTCCCGAAGAGGAAGGAGGCACAGATGCCTCATCTGTGCCATTTGTTATTGCCACCTGCCAGTGCCCACAGTGCCCACAAGTGCCACCAACAATGCCCCACAAGTGCCACCAACAATGCCCCACAAGTGCCACCAACAATGCCCCACAAGTGCCACCAACAATGCCCACAAGTGCCACCAACAATGCCCACAAGTGCCACCTATCAGTGCCACCTAGCAGTGCTGCCATCAATCAGTGCCCAACACTGCCACCCATCAGTGCCCATCACCGCCACCCATCAGTGCCCATCACTGCCACCTATCGGTGCCCATCACTGCCGCCTCATCAGCGTACATCAACGAAGGAGAAAAATGACCTGTTTGCAAAAATTTATAACAAAATATAAAAAATAAAGGAAAATTTATTATCAAATACTTACCGTAATTTTCCTTTCCTGATGGACTCCATGGCAGCCTACGTGTGGGGGGGTTAACCCCGCCTCCTCTCCAATGCTATAGGACCCCATTCCCATAAAAGAGTACTCACCACTAGCTACTGCGTTCCGTAACTAGCCTACTCTATGACCAATGGGTGGGAACTCCGTCTGCCATGGAGTCCATCAGGAAAGGAAAATTACAGATAAATTTTCCTTTTTCCTGACAGACTCCATGGCAGCCTACGTGTGGGAAATAACTAGCCGACCACACGGGTGGGTATGTTGAATCAAACCAAAATTTTAATTTGCCCTATCAACCGATAGGATTCTCAAAGCAAAGTTTACAGAGGACAATGAAGCAGGCTCAATACAATAGTGAGACATGAAAGTATTGATAGAGGCCCACGAGGCCGCTTTGCATATGGTGTCCGGGGCCACGTGTCGAGCTGCCGCCCATGAAGCCGCCATTCCCCTGGTGGAGTGAGCTGTCACCGCCTGTGGAGGAGCCAAGCCCTTCGCCCTGTACTCTTGTTGAATAGTCTGAACAATCCAAGTGGCGAGTGTCCTAATCGAAGCTTTTTTCCCTTTATTGCTTCCTGAGTGTAAAATAAATAAATGGTCAGAACGTCTGAAGGAAGAAGTTATTCTCAAGTATTCTTTGATTGCTTCCCCCACATCCAGAGGATGAATTTCGGAGGAACCTGGAGACCTAAACGTGGGAAGGACTATTTCTTGATTATCATGGAACACTGAGGACACTTTTGGATTTAGACCCAGCATAGGGATGAGTACTACCCGGTCCGGGAAGAACGTCAGGAAGGGCTCTTCACAACCCAGAGAGCCAATCTCAGAGACCCTTTTTGCCGATGTGACGGCTACTAAAAAGACCACCTTTGCCGAGAAGTCCTTAATAGAGAGCGGGGAAGGCCCGCTAGTACTGAGTCCCGAGATTGAATCCAGAACTAGTGGCAGATCCCATTTGGGGAACCTGGATTTTCTTTGGGGTTTAAGCCTTGAAGCGCCACGAAAGAATTGCCGGATTAACGGATTACTTGCCCAAGAGGACCCCGAGAAGGCAGACAGTGCAGATACCTGGACTCTAAGCGAGCTGATGGATAATGGTAGATCTAAACCTGTTTGAAGGAAGCTGAGGACGTCTTGCACCTCCGGGTGTCTACAAGACCTGCCGTTGGAAGAACAGAAATCCACAAACTTGGACCAAATCCTACTGTAGACTTTATTCGTGCTAGGTCTTCTTGAGCTCATAAGAGTTGAGATCACTGTGGGAGCGCAACCAAGCGAGACTAGCCTCTCCCTCTCAAGAACCAGACCATCAGTCTCAGTACTGCCGGACATGGGTGCAGAACTGACCCCTGAGAAAGAAGGTCCGGCCTGAGAGGGAGAGGCACCGGGTCCCTGAAGCTGAGCTGGACAAGGAGAGGGAACCATGGCCTGTTCGGCCAGTATGGAGCTATCATCAACACTTCGGCTGTTTCTGAACTGAGCCTCTGCAGGAACCTCAGGATGACTGGAAGTGGTGGAAAGGCATAGGCCTTGTTGAATCTCCAGAGATCCGTCAGTGCGTCCGACCCGAGAGCCTGGCTGCAATGACCTCTGGCATAATATTTCTTCAACTTGTAGTTGTGGCATGAGGCGAATAGATCCACCTCGGGCTCGATCCCCAGTGATGAGACCCATCTGAATGTCTCCATATTCAGGGACCACTCGTTGTTGTCCAGCTTGGTGCGAGAAAGGAAGTCTGCTTGGGTATTTTGGACCCCTGGGACAAACACCGCCGAGATATTGCATAGGTTCTTCTGTGCCCAGGAGAGGATGGGCTCGACTTCCCGAAGGAGATTGAGACTCCGGGTACCCCCCTGCCTCTCCACATAGGCGACCGCCGTTGTGTTGTCCATTCTTAGCAATACTGAGTTCCCTTTCAGTAGGTGAGAGAAGGACTGCAGTGCACACCAGGCCGCTCTGAGCTCTAGGACGTTCGAACCCGGGACTGGAAGGCATGGCTCCCATTTGCCCTGTGCAAGGTTCGAACCGCAGAGGGCTCCCCAGCCCGTCCCGCTGGCATCGGTCGTAACCGTGATCCAGGCGATGGGAGCAATGGAATGACATGTCAGCAAGTTCTTGCGTTGGAGCCACCAGAAGAGGCTGTTCCTCATTGATGATGTCACCCGGATGACCTGATTCTTGTCCCCTGTTTTCCATTGCTGCAGGAACCCTGACTGGAAGGGACGTAATCTCCACAAGGCCCACTTGACCATGGGAGTCGTGGAGACCATCGTGCCGATGATCATTAGACACTGAGAGGCCTTCAGGTGTGAGGTATGTAGAGCCCGAGCAATTCTGTCCCGGACCACCGGAACTTTCTGTAGTGGAAGAGAAATAGTGCTCCTTACGGTGTCGAACTGTGCTCCCAGATATATCAGGCGTTGAGTCGGAATTAGGTGGCTTTTTGCAAGATTCAGAAGCCACCCGAAGCTGGATAGAACGGAGATCACCTGCTCCCGGTGGGCCAGCAGCTGATCCCTGCTTTGAGATAGAACCAGGAGGTCGTCGAGGTAGTGGTAGAGCCGCACCCCCTTTAACCTTATGAGGGCCACGGTGGCTAAGAGGATCTTTGAGAAGACCCGGGGGAGGTTGTCCACCCGAAGGGGAGGCAAATAAACTGCAGATGCTCCTGCCCTACTTGGAAACGTAGGTACTTGTGAAGCCGCTCCTCTACTGGGACGTGGAAGTAAGCGTCCTTCAAATCGATGGAAATCATCCAATCGCTTGGCTGAATGGCTTGCTGAATGGTCGACAGAGATTCCATCTTGAACTTTCCTTGCTCTATGAACTTGTTCAGGTAGGTCAGGTCTATGACCGGGCGCCAAGAGCCACTCTTTTTTCGAACTAAGAAAAGGGGAGAATATACCCCCTGAAACCATTCGTCCCTGGGGACATCTACAACTGCTCCTTGAGACTTCAGAAGGTCCACATAGGACAGAAGAGCTTTTCTTTGATCTTCCGACCGGGGAAGAAGAGTGGAGACAAATCTGGGGGGAGGAATATTGGAAAAGGTCCATCTGTGACCTGTTGAGACTGTTCTTATCACCCAAAAGTCCGAGATCGAGGCCACCCAGACGTGCCGGAAGAGGCTTAGCCGTGCCCCTACCCGACCCGCCTGGGCGGGCGTAATCTCAAAAGGACTTTGCCTGCTCACGACCACTGGATGTCTGGCCTTTAGCGGACTTGCGAAAGGAAGCTTGACCTCTGCTCCAGTTCTTCCTGAAGTCCCTGCCGGGCTTGTAAGAGCGAGCTTCCCTGGAGCGCTCTGGGGAACGTCTTCTAAACTGAGGTTTCTTCCGCCCAAGAAGGCGTCTGTCCTGGGGAAGGAAGCCCGACTTGCCACCCGTAGCACGTGATATGGCATCATCGAGTTTATTGCCAAACAGTGAGGATCCCTCAAAGGGAATTTTACACCAGGCCTGTTTGGAAATAGGGTCAGCAAGCCAAGGACGTAACCATAATGCCCGTTTGGCCGTGACTGACGATAGCATAACTCGCGCCAACAGGCGTATCAAATCAATGGATGCCTCCCCCAAGAAGACTGCCGCTAGTTTTAATTCTGCGGCTGCTGAACTTCCCGCCAGTTCTTCCGAAATTCCCTTAAGGAAGGAATCCACATTCTCCGCCCAAGCCTCCATGGCTTTTGACATGGCTGCCAGAGCAAACGCCGGTTTACAGGCCGTGCCTGCCAACCCATAGATTCTCTTCAGATCCTGGTCAATCCTTCTCTCGAGACCATCTTTGAAGGATACCGTATCCTCTAGGGGAAGAGTGACATGTTTAGCCAGCCGCATCAGGGCAGCGTCTACAAGGGGAGCATTCTCTAGGTATTTCACCTCTTCTGACTTGAAGGGGTACAATCTGGAGGTTTTGTTAACCATAGAGGATTTCCTATCCGTTTTGCTCCACTCCTCATCTATAATATCTTTCAGTTCTGAAAGGAGCGGAAAGCTTGAACGTTCTTTTCCGAGGTGTTTGAAGAATTTCTTCTGCTTGGCTGGGGGAGTAGCGGGATCCTCCCACTTAAGGGCCTCTTTGATTGCTTTAATTAAAGGTGACACCATGTTGAAGTCAAAGCCTCCGATTTCCTCTTCCTCCCGAAGATCATCATCTGAGGAATCAAGAGAGGCTGCATAAGGCTGGGACGTGCCCGGGTCTTCACGGGCCTCATCAGCCGGGGGGCCAGACAGCAAAGTAGACTGGCTCAGCGTGTGGGGTGAATCCAGCTCTTTCAAGGATTGCTGTACCACACGTTTAACTAGAGATTCCAAGTGCTGGGTCTCTGTTTCTTTTTCCCTGACCGCCCGGGCATAGCACCGGTCACATAGTGATTTGCCCTCCGGAACTCTTGTTCCACATCCCCAGCAGGCTCTACGATCGGAGCGGCTGTCATGGCGGTGGGAGCAGTGTCTGGAGGAGGAATGAGATCGTCTCCTCTGGTGGTGGTCTCCAGAAGCAGAGTCTCGTCTGGATCTTGAAGGAGACTGGCGTTGTGGCCTGGCAAGGTCTTTAACATTCTGGACCGGAATCTGAGGGTCCGATCTAGAAGGGCTGGAAAAAAGCACAATAGGGAAGGGGAAATGATGGGACCAACATCAGAAAACGCATGTACCATGCGACTGACCTTCCACCCCTCCCCTCTTAAGCACATACCTTGTGCGAGAGGGCTGGCCACTTAAAGGCGGTGAACTATCCATAATTTGCTTCTTCTATAAGAAGTGCGATACAATGCAGCTGGTCTGCAAAAAGAGAGAAAAAATTGGCCTAGATGGGCCAACAAACCAGTAAGAAGGAGTCCGTTGCCCCTAAAGAGTCACAACATCTCAACATAAAAAAAATTTTTTTTTTTTTTTTTTTTTAATTTTATTTTATATTATATTATTTCCCTTTTTTTTTTTTTTTTTTTAAACTTGAATATAAATACATAGTTCAATATTTTTTTTTTTTTTTTGTTTTTAGACAAGTATATGCATTCTAAACTTTCAACACACAAAGTATACCAAAGTGCTGAAAACGCTCACCTAAAGTTGACCAGTGCTAGGCATGGGGAAGACCGCTCCACTCCCGTTCACTGCGAGGGAAATCCCACTGTGAGGGAGACTCAGAGCGGCATTTGAAGCTCCCCGCCCGTGACGTCACCGTCCATGACGCGCCTGCGCTGTGGGTCAGCGATCGTACCGCGCACGCGCGGTTCCAGGGCATTACGCCATTCTGCGCGTGCGCAAGCCAAGCCTCGGTCTCGAGGAGGCTATTGCGCATGCGCGAACAGCGAGAACGCCGTACCCGGAAGTAGTGAGGCAAGCTGGAACGCACCAGCGCTCCAGCCGCCATGAGGGGCGGAAAAGGACCCAAAACGACCGGTCTCGCTGACATAGAGACCGGAGATACCTGGGGAAAGACAGGATACATAGAAAAACACTGCCATGGAGACAAACATGCTTCCGACCTTGCCAGCCGTTCGGTACGTCCAGAAGTTTTCAGCATACAGAGGCAACCATCCCTCCACCACAAGGGGAAAATCTTCAGCCTCAAACGCTACTCGCCCGCCCGTGGCTGGGCCCTGAGCTGCACCGCAGGAGGTATGCCATAATCCTGAATCCGTCCGACCGGACGTGAACATCTTGAATAGGTCCATTGGAGGAGGACAAAAAAGGAACGCAGTAGCTAGTGGTGAGTACTCTTTTATGGGAATGGGGTCCTATAGCATTGGAGAGGAGGCGGGGTTAACCCCCCCACACGTAGGCTGCCATGGAGTCTGTCAGGAAATATAATTTTTTTTTTAAAAAATCTGTCTTTTTCAATTTTTTTAACAAAAAATAAAAAACGCAGAGGTGATCAAATACCATCAAAAGAAAGCTCTATTTGTGGGAAAAAAAAGTATAAAAATTTCATTTGGGTACAGTGTTGTATGACCGCGCAATTGTCATTCAAAGTGCGACAGCGCTAAAAGCTAAAAATTGGTCTGGACAGGAGGGGGGTTTAAGTGCCCAGTAAGCAAGTGGTTAATATGGTTCTGGTCAGAACTTTTTCTCTGTTCTGGAGTTCTGGTGCAGAAGTCCCTCTGTTGTGTGGGGACACACAGCAGTCACCATGGGCCAACCTGAAGTTAACAGGTAATCTAACGCTCTACTTGCATCTTATATTGTATTGTAAATTTGGCTGCTGTGGGTAATTTGTAAATATCATGTAAGCCAGGGGACCTACACTGTACAGCGTGTTGTAAATACTGTCTAGTGTGTAATTTGTGAATATTATGTAACACTTTCAATAAATGTGTATTACGGATGGAACTACCTTTTTTGTGTAAGATCTCTCAGATCTAGTTATTTATATGTCCATACTACTACAATGATTGAGGTGTATGCACATAATCACATAAACCTGGCAACAGTTGCATGTATTTTATTAGTGTCTAAAGAATATTAAATAAAATTATATTTGTTTTTTTTTTATATATATTTGTCATAGTGGTGCCTTTCCAAAAGTCCCTTCCATAAACCTCCTTTCTGTATCCCTTATATTCAGTACCGAGACAGGTTAGTCCAGCACACAGAGCAAGTATGCAGAAATGTGTCCCCTCACTGCTGGTAACACATAATGTAGAATGGGTTACCATCTGTACTTTGCCATCTTGCTCTGGATGCCCAAGTTTGGCATGGAGTATGCACTGCACATGTGTGGTCAATCACTCGCTTTCAAAGGCACAGTATGTTTTTCATGTCATCTGTGGGTGGCAGGGGCAAAGAGTGAACATTTTAGAGCATGGTGTGACATCAGTAGCTGCCAGGGCTGGTTCACACCAGATACAGTCTAGTTCGTTTTGTATTCTGCTTCAAAAACACATGGACAGTGTTTAACTGCTTGTCGACCAGCCGCCGTCATTATACTGCGGCAGGTCGGCACGTTTCCGCGAGCCATCGTAGCTATATGTCGGCCCCTTTAAGCAGGATAGCATTCATGCGCACGCTGCACTGCAGGGGTGCCGATGCTCGTGGCCGACGGTCGCGATGACCGCCGGCCATGAGCGATCGCAGGCACGAGAGGCAGAACAGGGACGTGTGTGTGTGTGTAAACACACAAATCCCTGTTCTGTTCTGTGAGGAGAGACAGATCGTGAGTTCCTAATAGCTAGGTACCACGATCTCTCATCCCCTCTAGTCAGTCGCCTCCCCCTACAGTTAGAACACACAGTCAAGGAACACAGTTAACCCCATGATTGCCCCCTAGTGTTAACCCCTTCCCTGCCAGTGACATTTATACAGTAATCAGTGCATTTTCATAGCACTGATCGCTGTATAATTGTCAATTGTCCCAAAAATGTGTCAAAAGTGTCCGATGTGTCTGCCATAATGTCGCAGTCATGATAAAAATCGCAGATCGCCACCATTACTAGTAAAAAATAATAATAAAAATGCCATAAATCTATCCCCTATTTTGTAGATGCTATAACTTTTGCGCAAACCAATCAATTTATGCTTATTGTGATTTTTATTACCAAAAATATGCAGAAGAATACATACCGGCTTAAACTGAGAAAAAATGTGCTTTTTTTAAAAAAATTGGGTATATTTATTATAGCAAAAAGTAAAAAAATATTGTGTTTTTTCAAAATTGTAGCTATTTTTTTGTTTATTTGTGGGGAAAAAAAGGACATAAATTTTGTTTGGGTACAGCGTCGCACGTTCGCGCAATTGTCAGTTAAAGCGACGCAGTGCCGTATCGCAAAAAATGGCCTGGTCATTGAGCAGCCAAATCTTCCGGGGCTGAAGTGGTTAACATAGATTGCGATGGCTCTAGTTCACACCAGTGCAGTCAAGAAAAGTAAAACGTGTTGCATTTTAGAGTGGATGCGGCTCACAGCAGGGTTCTGGTGCGTCCCTGTTCTCTGTTTCAGGGATGATTCTGGCCTGAAATTTTGCCTAAATTCAGACGTGAAACGGAGCCAGAGACTGCGGGCCGCCACGGAGATATGTGAACCGGCTCCATTGAGAGCCGGGCACACTCTCCTGTCATGCAAATTAGTTGAGGGGAAACCTGCATCCAGTTCGCACTAGTGTGAATGCTTACTGTTTACTGGTAAAGCCATTAAAAACCTTCACTCATTTAAAAAAAAAATTGTATATTTATAATATTACAAAATAAAATTGGCTTCTAAAAGCAGTTCAAGAACTGGTGTCTTTCTTTCTCCTTGAAGCGCTTGGGCTTGATCTTATTATCCTTAGGTAAAGAAACCCAGCACTTTATACTCTTAATATACTGATTATGTTTAAATACCAATGGGACCTCCAGTTATAGAGCTTGGCACTGTTTGTCCAAAATTTCATTTTCAATGACCTGAATTAAAAGGATTATATATGCAATTTAATCATCTCGCCATAGTATGAGTGTAAAATAACACACACGCACACAAAATTACAAAGAATGAAAACTAAAATGTTTTACTTAAAGGAGGTCTATAGTCACAGCCCACACTTTCATTTTAGAACATCAGCATTGTAATAGTGACACAAATAATTGACAATTCAATATAAGCTTACTTGAAAAATCTGCTTTTGTATTGTGATTGCTGACTGGCTGCTGATCATCTCTTCCCACAAATTCCTGGATGCCTGCATGCTTTGTAACTTCTCCTCTGCTGTATACTTTGCATTTCTAAGGACTACATATCCCATGGCACCTTGCTGCCTGCAAGCACTGATTCCTGTACTGACTCCACCTCCTGAAATTCCACCTCTTGGCACCTCTGTAATGCAGAATGCAGGCTCTGTGAAACTGGTGACACAGCAGTGCATATTCACAGGACATAGCGAATAAATGTCACAGAATTCATGTGTGGGGATCTTCGAAAAGTATGTTTTCAAATTTTAAGATAGTTTGTATTAATAGGAGAAGGCTTGGAAGTAATGCAGAAAATATATGATTTGACCATAGATATCCCTATTAACTTGATTACAGATGATGGGACACACATATTCCAGTCCCAGATCAAGTTCGGTCCATTCCTCAGCATGACCACTCCTCAGTATACTGCACTTCTTAACTTGGAAGGCATCAGCCCCGCTCCAGAAGCTTAATAGAACAGATAGCTTGCTGCTATTTTAATCCCTCTTTTAGGCAGGTTTTTTCTGGAGAATTTTACCCCTGGTAATAAGTAGTCCAAGTGAACAGTGGTGCCCCGTCCATACAGGGTGCAGTAGCGCTGCCCCCCTAATCCATGCGCCTGGCCCCTAATCTACATGCAGGGTGCCGGACGTTCGCATTCCAATGGTTTTTTTTTTTTTTTTAGAAGCAAGTGATTAGAGCCAGAGGCTCTAACTGGCTTCAATAAAGTGTGGGCTTGGGGCGCAGAGCACTGTTGTGTGTCCATAGCGAATTAATATTCGCTATTGTCTTCCTGATTCTCCTCCCGGCCAATTAAGAAGCAGGTCCTGAGACCTGATTGGCCGAGAGGAGTGATCTTATTGGCCCCTGAGAAGGAGGAGACGCTGGGTGATGCCAACGAGGTGGAAAAGCTGCCTGCGACCTAGATGGGTACGTGTGGGACTGGATGGGCTGACGATCAAATGATGGGGGATGGGGTGTGCGACCGACATACCTACCTACAACTGCAAGTGATTAGCTTAATATGAACTTTAGATCTTAATACAGTATTACACTATTTTATAAGGTCATGCCAGAGAGCAGGGTTCAACAAACTCAAGGCACAGGTCGCCATCGTGACCAAAAATTGCGCCCTGGTGCTTGGGCTTTTGTCAGCCTAGTCACTGTTGCAGGGATGCACAACTTGTATCGCTTGACGCCTGGGACATGGAGTTCCAGGCGCCAGGCAGGTAGATTTTCTACATTTAGCCTTGCTGTGGGCAAGCAGCAGGGCTCTCTTGTCATGTGGAAGCATTTGGGCGGCTCCGCTGCCGCGCAATTGCTTCCACACACGTGGGTAAAGTGCCCTACCCACGCACCCCCTGCTATGTATCCTAGCCACTTTCCGACCGCCGCACGACTATATACGTCCAAACTTTGAACGGGGATATCGTTGTTATGGCAGCAGCTATCTGCCATAACCCAGGTATCCCCGTTTTCGTGCGGCGGCCGGCTTTCAGATAAAAGTGGTCCCTGAGGCGGATTCGTCGCAAGATCACTTTTATCGGTGGCGGGAGAGGGCCCCCCCTCCCGCCACGATCCGGTGCCCTCCGCTGCTTACCGGAGCCGCCGGTAGCGGCGGAGGCGATCGCGTCCTTCCCTGTGGTGTGTCTGGAGACGAGTGAGGCTAAGATGGCGCCCACTCGTCTCCATGACACTGCTGGGCGGAAGCGACGTCAAAATGTCACTTTCGTCCACGCCTCTTAAAGGCACATTTTTTCAAATGTCATTTTTCTAAATTACTTTTTTCTTTTTTCTTTTTTTTTTATTGCATTTTAGTGTAAATATGAGATCTGAGGTCTTTTTGACCCCAGATCTCATATTTAAGAGGTCCTGCCATGCTTTTTTCTATTACAAGGGAATAAAAGTGACACAATTTTTTTTTTTTAAAACAGTGTAAAAATAAATAAAATATTGTAAAATAAATAATAAAAATAATTATTTTTTTTTAAACCCCCCCCCCGTCCCGACGAGCTCACGCGCAGAAGCGAACGCATACGCGAGTAGCGCCCGCATATGAAAACGGTGGTCAAACCACACATGTGAGGTATCGCAGCGACCGGTAGAGCGAGAGCAATAATTCTAGCCCTAGACCTCCTCTGTACCGCAAAATATGCAACCTGTAGAATTTTTTAAACGTCGCCTATGGAGATTTTTGAGGGTAAAAGTTTGACGCCATTCCACGAGCGGGCACAATTTTCAAGCGTGACATGTTGGGTATCAATTTACTTGGCGTAACATTATATTTCACAATATAAAAAAAATTGGGCTAACTTTACTGTTGTCCTATTTTTCTATTCAAAAAAGTGAATTTTTTCCAAAAAAAGTGGGCTTTTAAGAGCGCTGCGCAAATACGGTGCAAAAAAAAGTATTGCAACGACCGCCATTTTATTCTCTAGGGTGTTAGAAGAAAAACCATATATATATATAATGTTTGGGGGTTCTAAGTAATTTTCTAGCAGAAAAACCTGTTTTAAACATGTAAACACCTAAAATCCAAAACGAGGCTGGTCCTTAACCACTTGCTTACTGGGCACTTAAACCCCCTCCTGCCCAGACCAATTTTGAGCTTCCAGCGCTGTCGCACTTTGAATGACAATTGCGCGGTCATACAACACTGTACCCAAATGAAATTTTTATCATTTTTTCCCCACAAATAGAGCTTTCTTTTGGTGGTATTTAATCACAGCTGGGGTTTTTATTTTTTGCTAAACAAACAAAAAAAGATGGAAAATTTTGAAAAAAAAAAAATCATGTTTAATAGTTTGTTATAAAATTTTGCAAACAGGTAATTTTTCTCCTTCATTGATATGCACTGATGAGGCGGCACTGGTGGGCACTGATAGGCTGCACTGATGGACACGGATAGGCACAGATAAGGCGGCACTGATAGGCACAGTTAAGGCGGCACTGATAGGCACAGTTAAGGCGGCACTGATAGGCACAGTTAAGGCGGCACTGATGGGCTCAGATAAGGCGGCACTGATGGCCACGGATGGGCGGCACGGATGGGCGGCACGGATAGGTGGCACAGATAGGTGGCACAGATAGGTGGCACAGATAGGTGGCACTGATGGGCGGCACTGATGGGCGGCACTGATCGGGGGCACTGATGGGGGGCACTGATGGGGGGCACTGATGGGCAGTGATGGGCGGCACTGATGGGCACTTATGGGCACTGGTAGGTGACACTGATGGGCACTGATAGGTTGCACTGATGTGGGTGCTGATGGGTGGCACTGATGTGGGTGCTGATGGGTGGCACTGATGGGTGGCACTGTGGGCACTGATGGGTGGCACTGTGGGCACTGATGGGTGGCACTGTGGGCACTGATGGGTGGCGCTGATTGATGGCACTGTGGGCACTGATGGGTTAATATGGTGGGCACTGGTAGGCAGCACTGCTGCCTATTGCTTTTTGTTATAAGATCGCCTGATGTCCCGATCACGGCCGCCGGTGATCGGGTTTTTTTTTCCTCCTCACGCTGTCAGCGCGAGGAGGAAAAATAGCCGATTACCGGCTCTGTTTACATCACATGATCAGCTGTCATTGGCTGACAGCTGATCATGTGGTAAGGGGTTGGGACCAACCCCTTACTCTGATCTGTGATCAGGCGAGTCTCATAGACTCGCTGATCGCCGAGCGCGCCGCGCGCGCCCTGCAGGGGGCGCGCAGGCCGCTCGTGCACGGGACGACGTCAATGGACGTAGTCCCGGCAATTTAGATCCGCGCTGTTGCCGTCATTTGGCAATGGCCCGGATCTGAAGCAGTTAAAGAGGAGTTCCACCCAGGGGGGCCATAAAAAAAAAAATTAAAAGTCAGCAGCTACAAATACTGCAGCTGCTGACTTTTAATTTTAACACTTACCTGTCCTGGAGTCCAGCGAAGCGGGGGATCGAAGCCCCGCTCGTCTCCCCCTCCGTTCGTCCCCCTCCGGCCGTGATTGCCCGCTCAGTCACCTGGGACCTGTAATGGGTCCCAGATGATTGACAGGAGGGAGGGAGCAGAGCGGAGCCCTTCCTGTGCCGAGGGGGAAGTGATGTCACCAGCCCAGGCAAAGGAAGGGGCAGACTACGAGGGACCACCTAGCAACAGGCATTTAGAGGTAAGTTAAAAAAAAAATATCCAAATGTTTTTTTGGGTTTTTTTTTAGGATTTTTTATGTATTTTTGTTTTTTTGGGTGGAACCCCACTTTAAGTGGCTAGGCTCCGTTTGCCCATCTGCAGGCCCTGGACCACCATACAGGCGCCGCAGGGTAGGAGACACTCTTGCCCATCTTGTTCCTGCAGCATGGCCGTAAAAGAATTTAATGCAGTGTGATCTGCACTGCATTACATTTAGTGGAGCACAGGGAAGACATACAGAGTCTATTAGACCCCGGATGTCTCATTAAAGAGAACCTGTCACCAACAAATCATTTAGATGGTCACTGCGAGCTGCTGATTGCCACCAGCCAAAGTGAACGGTGCTCAGTTGATCACCAAGAGTAACAGTTTTATATATTTCTAATCCAGGTAAATGCCAAGAAAGCTTGCAAGTGAAATCATTACCCTATGAGTTTTTAAAGACAATCCATAGGCCTTGATGAATTAGAACAGCTTCCTCTGCCCAGTGCTGTTTTGACCAACCGGGCCTAATTGGCGCACTCGTTTAGATTTGATCAGTATGTGAAGTATCATAAGTAACTTTACTAGAGTACTAAGTCAATGCATCACACACTGACCAGAATTATCAGATCAATGCTGATGGATCAAGTACAGTTCAATGTAATGCAATGCAAAAAGGAGGTGCATTCAGAAATTAATTCTCTTTTTACAGAGACATATTTACATAAATGTTTAATTCAATGAATCCATTATGTTTCTCTACCTATGTTCAAATGTAAGATGACTTCTGTGTCTTGTTTAAGATTTTCCCTCTCAGAAAGTGGTGCATACCTATTTGCTGTATTCATACTGCTGCATAGAATCTTGGCATAAATGTTATATATACTGGTTGTGCAGCGCCTAACCAGTAAATTTAGAATTCCTCTATTGTATGAGCATAGAATTACACTGTAATTGATTTGTAATTGATTGTACACTGCTCTACACCGGCAGTGCAGTCAAACCGTACCGCATCAGTGTAAAAGGGGCCTACAGAAACATTCACCTATCGGGTAGTGCACTGCTATTTCTTAAGAGAAAGAAGATTCAAAAAAAATCTTTAGTTTCTATGTACAGCTTCACTTTTTTCTTTATTTACAATAATTAATACTTCAGTTCTCACACCTGTACATCCCTGATGGACCAGAGCTATTTTTTACATTTCTGCTATGGGCCTATTTAGTTGGTGCTGACTTTGTCATTGCTTAAGATAAAGCTGTACATTGTTGTTTTTTTCAGTACAAACAAGACTTTCTGTTGGTAATCTTGTCTTGCAAAAATTGTGTTATTTGCTATACACACTATAGAAAAAAAATGTTACAAAACAAAGATAAAAGGGCTTTTTGGTTTGACCGGTGTTAGTTTTAAAATAATAATGTCAATAAAACATGTGCATTTTACTCTGTAATTTCTCCTGTGTATAATGACACTAAAATATTGTTTCCAGCAATGTTTTTTAATTATGCACTTTTTTTTAAATGCGTCAGTACAAAAATAGGGGACCAAATTAATAAAAAAGAACAATTTTAATTATTGTAAACAATAGGAAGACTTTTTTAACTTTTTTTTAACTAATGTTCCTTTAACTAATGTACATGTAGCTCTAAGGTCACCCCTTTGATCCGCTATGAAAAAAAAGAGAAGTTACAATGAAAAAATAGCTATTGCTGTAAAAGAGGAGGAGGGGCTGAGCATACTACACACACCCAAAGTATTTAAATTACATTTCTTTGGATATGTAGCACCAGGGACATTTTCTGAATGTGTCGCCTTTCCTGTGTTCAGGCTCATTTAAGTCATTTTTAAACAGTACCAGTAAGAAAAACAAGTTATGTGGCATGCTTAGCATGCCACGGTGAATGGTGGGAATGGCCAGATTGCGCCTAATAGTGATATTAGCCTAAAGGGGAATGATTAAACAGAAATTGTGCCTATGTGCTGCATGCACTGTATCCATATGCCACAGTCTTTGTACCCACAAAATACTTCTAATTACTATAATACAAGTCTCACAGACACACATAAACCTAAGGACAATGAATGATTTTTTTTAAATTTAACTTTTCATTTGGGTCTCATTTAAATGAGTTGCTGAAGGGCAATTTCACTGGGCTGGTAAACACTGCAACACATGTAAACAAGACCTTACATTTTTTTTTCTGCATGCAAAAAAAGTATTACTTTGTGTGAGTCTAAATTAAAGAAGAACATTAAAACGGGCAACTGTTGACACACTTTGTTTAGGACAATGTATTGTACAGCATAGGGTATAGAATGTAGGGATCAGAATTTTATAAGTGTAGTGCTACCCCTAATCCCACACAGCCAGGCAACACACATTTCCAACTTGCATCCAGACACAAGAAATCAGTCCATGTGCTTGTTTTTGTGGTTTTATTGGAAAAAACAGCTTGGATAGGGTAGAGGGAATATAGGATGCCCAACTTGACTTGAAGAACAACAGATGAGGACAAATTTCTTTCTCTATGTACAAAAAAGAAGATCTATCTATATACAAAAATTAAGATCCTGGACTGTAATCCCTCCAGAATAAACGCAGTCTCTATGGGTCAGTGAAAAGATCCTTTAGGGACCAGGAGCTCTCAGTCCCCCTTGGTAAAATAGCACAAAGTCACAAACTGTATGTAGAGGTATCCTGACTCCTCTGTAGAACTTAACCCAATCTGACGCTTGCAGATACTACCACTCCCCCTGGCTGCTTGACTACCAGCCCACCTGTCTGCTCTGAAGAACTTCCTAGGACAAGGAATCAAGATTTAGCACAACGCTGTCCTTGGAAGGTATGATATGCATGGCAATCCTTCCCCTTGTATGCCCCTGGCTGTGCTGAGGTACTCACAATGTCCTTTGCTCCCTGCTGCACTGCGCAAGACTCCTGTTTAGGCCTCCAACTGATCAGATCTTCCCATGCCAGCCCAGATGTCCAAAGGTAATAGAAACTTCTCTTTAAGGCTTCTTCTCCCTTCTTTCCTCAGGTCCTGCCTGGGGGCAGAGCCCCAGACCGGGGCTCCCCTCCCAGGCTACATGACAGCAACCTCAGCACTCCATCTCTCACCCAACTCCCCTGCTGGCCAGGCTCCACCATATTTATTGGCTGGTTCAGCCACCCTGCTAGGCCTCCTAGCTGCGGATTTGCCCAAACTCCCATCAAAATTCAGAACCAGGCTCTTTACCTCCACGCACTAGCTTCTAGAAGAGCGAATAACCCTTGGTACTCTAGCCACACCCCAGTATCCACCATCTGACATTGACTGTCCAGTTCCTGTATGTCAGGAAGGCTTACGAATGGACAGCAATGTCGTTGATAACCATGATGCACTCCTCCTTTGCCCTCAGGTGCTGGATATGCTGGGTTTCCTTTAGGGTGTGGCTCCGACCCCAAGCTTCCAGATGAGTTGGCGCCAGCACACTTGTTCCCGCACGCTATGTAACTTCTTCCTGAACTAACTGAACTTTGCAGGCACAGACACAGTATATACAGTCACTTCACATGCACTGTTATGCGCATGACTTGTTGCAACATGCCCCTCGACCTTAGTCAAAGCGGGATCTTGGCCGTCTCTTGTTTCAGCTGTGGTTGCATCCCGCCTGTTAGCACCGGTTTACCACGGTTGTCACGGGTAACAGCGGACACATCCATGTACTTTTCACTGACTTCAGCAGGATGTTCCAGCACACAGTCACTTTCCCCAGCCATGATCAGACAGCTGAACACTTTGTAATCCATGACCATGATTGCTTGCCGTGGTTGCCAAGGATGACTGCACGCAATACAGTCCTCACTGATCAAGACAGGCCCTGCTGTATCACAAGTAGCCATCCCAGCAGTGGTTAAGGCAACTGGGCATGCAGTATAGCTGGTTGGCAGAAACCTCCCCGTGGTTGCTATGGACAATGGCAGTTGAACACCAACTTAACATTTACAGTTCACCCATGCACAATTCCTGCTTCCTGGCATCATCCCTTTACGGACTTGGACAGCAGAGAACTGTCTCAGGCCCAATGGTCTCTGGTTGCTAGGGGCAACGGCCATGCAGATTACCATGGGAATAATCCTAAGACAAGCCCCCAAATGTAGCACTACCCCCGTAGGAGTTGCTGATATCCAGGTCCACACTGCTGCACAGACAGTCACATAGCATATTCTCCATTTTCTCAATCACAGAAAATCAGTCCTTCGCTTGTTTTTTTTGTTTCTATTAGGGGATGATAACTTGGATCGGGTAGGGAATTTTGGGATGCCCAACTTGACAAATGTTCAGAGCATAGAATAAGGAACCACTTCCTCCCCATTTACAATGAATCCTCTTCTTCCTTCCTCCTGCACACACTTGGTTCCTTTATATACAGCTTCTGCTTATCACTCCTGAAGGAACTAACAGTTTCAGCTAGTTTGGCAAAAGCCCATTACAGGCAGGGACTCGCAGACTCCTTTGGCAGTACAAAGTTGGAGTGAAAAGCAAACACACTTCCTTCTGCCTTCCTGTGGCTACTGATCCCGGTTCCACTTGCTTGCAGAAATGCTAGCCCACCTGGCTGTTTTCCTTCCCAGTCCTCCTGGGAAGCAGGGGGAGGCACCAGATAGCTTCCAGGATGAATCATCCAGACCTGGCCTCTAATAACCCTGACCCAGATTCATTGACTCAGGTTTATCCCTGGGCAAGAAATGCTTTTTTCCTACTCTCACTTCTAGTAGGACACACTAGAGCAGGGGGTCTCAAACTGGTGGCCCTCCAGCTGTTGCAAAACTACAAGTCCCATGAGGCATTGCAAAGCTGACAGTTACAAGCATGACTCCCACAGGCAAAGGCATGATGGAACTTGTAGTTTCACAACAGCTGGAGGGCCGCCAGTTTGAGACCCCTGGGTGTTACATATCTGTTTGCTTTACAAGCAATCCTCTTCTTCCTTCCTCCTGCACACACTTGGTTCCTTTATATACAGCTCCTGCTGATCACTCCTGAGGGAACTAACAGTTTCAGCTAGTTTGGCAAAAGCCCATTACAGGCAGGGACTCGCAGACCCTTTTGGCACAGTACAAAGTTGGAGTGAAAAGCAAACACACTTCCTTCTGCCTTCCTGTGGCTACTGATCCCAGTTCCACTTGCTTGCAGAAATGCTAGCCCACCTGGCTGTTTTCTTTCCCAGTCCTCCTGACTGGCTCTCTGGCCCAGTCCTGCCAGACTCACACATATACATGGAGATTCCCCAGGGCATGGTTGGATGAAGACTTGACACAACGCGGTCTTCAAGAAAAATCTGCTACAAATGACAGTCTCTTGCCTTGTCTGTCCCTGCACTGTACTGATCTATTTGCTAATGCTAGCAGCATAAGAATTAAAAATAGTCCATGTTGATTGAGAGAATTAAGTTATTTACCGTATATACTCGAGTATAAGTCGAATTTTTCAGCACATTTTTTTGTGCTGAAAGTGCCCCCCTCGACTTATACTCGAGTCAAGCACTTTTCTGCAGGAAAAAATTTCATTTTCCGAACCGAATTTGGGGCCCCGTATCTCAGGGCCACTTGGTGCTAGAAACCCCAAATTTGGTATGCAAACCCAGTGGACCTAGTACCACAACATATCCGAAGCTGAAGTTCCTAGCACTAAGTGACCCCGAGATACGGGGCCCCAAAATCGGTTCGGAAAATGTCATTCTCTGCTGCAGAAAAGTGCTTGACATTTTCTGAACCGATTTTGGGGCCCCATATCTCAGGGCCACTTGGTGCTAGGAACCCCAAATTTGGTGTGCAAACCCAGTGGAACTGGTACCATAACATATCCAAAGCTGGGGTTCCTAGCACCAAGTGGCCCTGAGATACGGGGCCCCAAAACTGGTTCGGAAAATGTCATTCTCTGCTGCAGAAAAGTGCTTGACATTTTCTGAACTGATGTTTGGGGCCCTGTATCTCGGGGCCACTTGGTGCTAGAAACCCCAGCTTTGGAAATTCTATGGTGCTAGTTTCACTGGGTTTGCACACCAAATTTAGGGTTCTTAGCACTAAGTGGCCCCGAGATACGGGGCCCCTAATTCGGTCAACTGTGTCTATCTGCAGCAATGTCATTTCAGGACCCTTTGGGTTCAGAGACCCCAAATTTTGGCTGCAGCTAGGAGGCATCTAGGAACCCTTAACTACTGAGTTTGAAGTTCAGGGGACCTATGGCTGCAAATGGGCACAGTGAGGCATGCAAATGGGCACAGTGATGCTGCAAATGGGCATTGTTGACCCTCTTTTCCACTTACAGTTTTCTCACCCTCGTCTTATACACGGGTCAATAAGTTTTTCCCATTTTTTTG
Source organism: Lithobates septentrionalis (assembly GCA_037952835.1). Lineage (NCBI taxonomy): Eukaryota > Metazoa > Chordata > Amphibia > Anura > Ranidae > Lithobates > Lithobates septentrionalis. The sequence continues at coordinate 278,627 of JBBDGP010000125.1, read as the reverse complement.
TGGTAAATTAGGGCCTCGACTTATACTCGGAACGACTTATACTCGAGTATATACGGTAAGTGGAAACTGATCATTTTATTCAGCAAACACTGAATCTTATGAAGGTCAGAAAGTCCACTCTGTTTACATAGTCCTGAGATTTACACAACTCTACCAGGGAGCAGAGCCAAACTGGAGACCTGACTTTTCTCTGCTGCAGTTAAAAAAAACTTACCTAGGTCACCTTCCTGCCTTCTGCCTGTGGTCAATAAAAAACTTGGGTGACAGGGTTAGGGTCCAAAGCACCAGAAAAAAAACTACCATCGATACAGGAAAATAATCTTTCAGCCAGACTTTGTGATCTTGTTACTGTAAAGCAGAAGCAGCACTCAACTAATTGGATGAGCCACCAGACTTATGACTCGTACACACGATCGGATTTTCCTGATGGGAATTGTCTGTTGACAGACTGTTGGCCTAAAATCCGATCATTTGTACGCTCCATCGGACAATTGTTGTCGGATTTTCCACGGACAAATGTTGGATGGCAGGCTTATAAATTTTCCGCGGACAAATGTCTGTTGTTAGATTTTCCGATCGCGTGTACACAAGTCTGTCAGACAAAAGTCCAAAGTACAAGCATGCATGCTTGGAAGCAAGGACGAGCCAGAAGCAGTCGGTCTTGTAAACTAGCGTTTGTAATGGAGAATTAACATTCGTGACGCGGCAAATTATGAAATCTCAAAATACATCGCACATTCTCTTCTTCTTTATTGGGATAATAATGAAGCTGCTTTGCTGGTGATACTGATGGAGTTCTGCCAAACGTATTTTAAAAGGCTTTTATTTTCTAATGATAGCAAGAATAATATTATTATGCTTGTTTTTTTTGCTTTTTTTGGGCAAGTTACCACAACACCATTATCCCGTAGTTTTTAAGATCAAAGATACAACTATGTTGGTGTCCTTTGTTAATTTTACATTGTATTGTTTTAAATGTAACTGCCTACTCCCAAACTTTCATTTGAAGTAAAACACATAGCCCAGTATTATTCTCCACAATTTTTTTATTGTGCATTAAAAAAAGAAAACAAATAAAATTAGAAATGCTATCTGCCAATAGAACTTAACCAAAAAGTGCATTTTATGCATCCAAAAATATAGAAAATATACCAAATCAAATCATTATTCAACCAAAAAATAAAATAAAAGCCTCATGCTTCTTAATATAGGGGTTCAACAATGAAAAGAGTTGGTGAAAGCAGGCGTCCGTCATCCGGAGATAATTCCGAAAATCATCCGGATTATTCTCCTGGAGCTCTCGCAGCAAAGGCATATGACATAATTGGTCACGATTAATAAAGCAACCAATTTTTGGCCCAAGAAATTCTCCTCCTCCTGTTTCTGGACTGGACTTGGGTCAAAGCAATAACTCCAAGGCCAATAATAAATAACACATTATCGCCTCCGATTCCGTACCGTTTATGTTAGACAAATAACTAATAAAACTCTGGCACTTGGAACAGTATCTAGGGCCCCCAGGCCCTATATACTCTGAACAGCAGTATACAGGCAGTGCAAACAATACAGGGACTGTAGGTTTGTTGTTAAGTAGAATGTGTTTGTAATTTTGAAATGGTACATTTTTAAAGTGTAGCTCCAGCCAAAAAATCTATTTTTAATCCTTTTGGAAAACATAGAGAAGGGTTATCACCCCTGTAACATTTGTTTTGCTGTCTTTGCACCTCTTCAGAAGATTTCACCTCACTTTCTGTCCCAATGACAAATGTTTTTTTTTAAATTTGGGGTTTTTAGTGAAACAAGGATTGGTATTAAAGCATCAGTGGAGAGGAGACACGTTTTGCCATATTAACTCTTACAGGAGAGAATTTCCCTTCCTAGGGGTAGATTTCATCTCACTTCCTGTTATCTCCTTCTGTTTGCAAGTAGGAGTCGTTTGTAAGTTGGATGTGTGAAAGTAGGGGCCTGCCCTATATACTCTGCAGAAATTTGGGCCTTAGGTATTGGTGTTGCCACAACACTGTAAGCCCTCACAGTTACTCTTTGTGGGTGCTGGAACGCCCTGCTGTGAACTATTATATCGAGAATTGTAATTACATGCCATTGTTGAACAGTGGTAGAAAAATTGGGCCTTTGGTGGTGGTGGTGCTGGTGCCACAACACTGTAAGTCCTCACAGTTACTCTTGGTGGGTGCTGGAACGGGCCCTGCTGTGAAATATTATATCAAGAATTGTAATTACATGCACCTGTTGAACAGGGGCAGAAAAATTGGGCCTTTGGTGGTGGTGGTGGTGGTTGTGTTGCGACAACACTGTAAGCCCTCACAGTTACTCTTGGTGGGCGCATGAATGTGCCCTGCTGTGAAATATTAGATCAAGAATTGTAATTACATGTCCCTGTTGAACAGGGGCAGAAAAATTGGGCCTTAGGCACTGGTGTCACAACACTGCAACCCCTCACAGATACTGTAGTTGAGCACAGCAACGAACCCTCCTGCAAAATATTGCATCAAAAATTGTAATTACGTGCCTGTTAAACAGGGGCTGAAAAATTGGGCCTTAGGTACTGGTGCTGGTCCCACAACACTGCAACCCCTCACAGATACTCTAGTTGGAGCGCAGGAATGAGCCCTGCTGCAAAGTATTGCATCAAAAATTGTAATTACACGCCCCTGTTAAACAGGGGCTGAAAAATTGGGCCTTAGCCACTTGTGGCGGCGCCCAGAACCAAAAATGTTCTTACAAGCTACCAGCATGATCATTGAGGAGGAAGAGGACAGTCACTCAGCATAACAGGATAGTCACTCAGCATCAGCATAGGCGGTCTTGAAGGGATCTGACATTTCAATAAAATTATTAGGTTACATCAGCATCAGGTGCTTGGTAGCTGGTGGTGATCCAAGACTGATTCATTTTTATGAAGGTCAGTCGATCGACCGAGTCGGTGGGCAGGCGCACCTTGTGATCGGTTACAAAGCCTGCAGCAGCACTGAAAGTGCGCTCCGAAAGAACGCTGGATGCAGGACAGGCCAGTAGCTCAATTGCATACTGTGCAAGCTCTGGCCAGTGATCCATCCTTAAGACCCAGTAACCCAGAGGATTTTCGATGGGAAAGGTGTCCAAGTCTGATCTTGCCCCTAGGTATTCCTGCACCATGTGAATCAGACGCTGGCGATGGTTGCTGGAACCGATCATACCTTGGGGCTGCGGACTAAAAAATTGTCTGAACGCATCGGTCAGATGGCCACCTTCTTCACCGCTCCTTCTGTGACTGACCGAAGCCTCAGCAACACGTTGTCCAGGAGGACCAGGAAATTGCAATCTCCCAGGCTCTGGAAACGCGTTGCACAAAACTTTCTGCAAGGCCTCCCGAAGATGTTTCATCCTCTTCTTCCTCTACGACGGCAAGATAAGGTCCGCAACCGCAACCGCTTACCCTTGTAACGTGGATCAAGGAGGGTTGCCAGCCAGTAATGATCCTTCTCCTTGATAACACGAATACGAGGATCCTTCCGCAGGATCAGGGAGGCCATGCAGCGTAGGTTTGCTGAGGCATTCGGTCTGAAGTCCTCTGGGTCTCTAAGTATGACATGATCCACAGCCACCTCCTCCCAGCCATGTACAAGTCCATGGGTTTCTTCGGACTGTAAATGATCCCTTGAAGACTGCTGCTGATGCTGAGTGCTAGGCTCCACCTCCATGCTGACACAATCCTCCTCCTCCTCGTCCTCTTCCTGTGTGATCGGCGGGCACGCAGGAACACTGTCTGGATAAAGGGGGCCTTGAGAGGTAAGGAAGTCCTCCTCTTCCTGCCTCTGTTCTGCCTCAAGTGCCCTTTCCATTATTCCACGCAGCGTGTGCTCCAAAAGGTGGACAAGAGGGACAGTGTTACTGATGCATGCACTGTCACTGCTCACCATCCTCGTGGCCTCCTCAAATGGTGACAGGACAGTGCATGCATCCCTGATCATGGCCCACTGGTGTGGAGAAAAAAAAAACTCCCCAGACCCTGTACTGGTGCCATAGTTGCACAGATACTCATTGATGCTTGTGCAGCCGTTGCAGCATGGCCAACGTTGAGTTCAACCTGGTGGGCATGTCACAGATTAGGCGGTTCTTGGGCAGGTTAAATTCCTTTTGGAGGTCAGCCAGCTGAGCACTGGCATTATATGACCGGCGGAAATGCACACAGAATTTCCTGGCCTGCCTCAGGACATCCTGTAAGCCCAGGTACCTGCCCAAGAACCGCTGCACCACCAAGTTAAGGACGTGAGCCAAACAGGGCACATGGGTCAGTTGTCCCTGTCGGAGGGCGGAGAGGAGGTTGGTGCCATTGTCACAAACCACCATTCCTGGCTTAAGCTGGCATGGCGTTATCCACCTCTGAGCCTGCCCCTGCAGAGCTGACAGAATCTCTGCCCCAGTGTGGCTCCTGTCCCCCAAGCACACCAGCTCAAGCACCGCATGGCATCTTTTTGCCTGCGTACTTGCGTGGCCCCTTGAATGCCTACGGAGAACTGCTGGTTCCGAGGACAAAGCACAGGAAGAGTCCATGGAGGAAGAAGAAGAGGAGGGGGTGGAGGAGAGAGGTGTGTCAGAATCACCAGTAGTAGCATTTTGGAGGTGTGGTGGTGGAGCAACCTCCAACGCTACTGCACCTTGTCCTTCCCAGCTGCCAGCAGAGTCACCCAATGAGCCATGAAAGATAGGTAACGTCCCTGTCCATGCCTGCTGGACCATGAGTCAGTGGTAATATGCACCTTACCGCTGACCGCCCTGTCCAGCCAGGCCAAGACATTACTTTCCACATGCCGGTAGAGGGCCGGAATCGCCTTCCATGAGAAAAAGTGGTGTTTGGGAACCTGCCACTGAGGAACCGCACATTCCACAAACTCACGGAAGGGGGTAGAGTCTACCAACTGAAAAGGCAGCAGTTGAAGTGCTAGCCAATTTAGCCAAGCTAGCATTCAACCGCGGGGCATGTGGGTGGCTGTGAGCGAACTTCTTTCGGTGGTGCAGCAGCTGGGGCAGGGAAATTTGCCTGGTACAATCTGACGTCGGTGTACCGATAGCAGATTGCCCGCAAGTACTTGGCTGTGACACACCTAATTCTACACCTTCATTCCTCTTAGTGCAGGTTTCAGAGAGGACTGAAGGTATAGTGGGGTTGGAGATCCCAGCTGATGAGGAGCAAGGAGAGGTCCGCTTTGTTCTTTGGTGTGGGTCTTTTAGGTACACTTGCCAATGAACTGCATGGCAGGTCGACATATGTCTGGTCAAGCATGTGGTGCCCAAGCGGGTGATGTTTTGGCTAGGCGAGATACACTTGAGACATATGTTGCAAATAGCAGCGGTGGGATCTGATGCACTTATCTCAAAAAAAGACCCACACCAAAGAACTTTTGGAATAACGCGCAGAGACAGCAGTGCCCTGCACATGCAGAGCTCTGCGGTGTGATGCAGTCGGTGTGCTGCCCTTAAGCTGGCCCCTGGAGGGCATCCTGCCTCACTGGAGATGTGCCTCCTCCTCCTCTCTCCTATCAGGCACCCATGTGGAGTCAGTGACTTCCTCATCATCCTCTCCCTCCTCATCACTGGAGCAAACCTGGCATTATGCTGCAGCTGGGGGAAAATGACTGCCAGATTGCTGTCCTTCTTGGGCACCCCCTCTCTCTGGGCTCACGTTACTGCCTTCCTCTAGCTGGGTACCATCACCGGAGCCTTCAAAATGCTGGGTATCCTCCTGGAGCATGTACCCAACACTGTGGTCAAACAGTTTGGGGGACTCCTCAGGAGGACATGGTGGGGCTAGGGAAGGAGTGACTGATGCCATTGAGCCGAGGGAAGAGGCCGCGTTGGCAGCTGCTTTGCCAGACAAAGTACCCTGAGCCTTGGTGAGAGAGGATGAGGAGGATGAGGACGGCTTGGTCATCCACTCCACCAAGTCTTCGGCATGTTGGGGCTCAACACGGCCAGCTGCCGAAAAAAAGGACAAGCGTGTCCCACGGCCACCTGCTGATGAGGATGCACCATGTCCACAACCAGCACTTTTGCATCTAGACACAGAGCCTGCTTGCCCTCTTTTATTGGCTTGTGACTATCTGCCTCTCCTTGTTGGCCTTCCAGACATACTAATGGCCTGCAGTGAGATGTAGCTGCACGAAGCTGGGATGTATATATATACTGATTATACTGCAGCTAGCAGAATCAACTGCATGCCTGTAGTATTATTAGTATGAGAACACCAGCAATTGTCTTCAGGTAGCTTTAGGTGCACACTGTGCAAAGGACACAGTAAACTGTAAATATTGCAGCTGCCTGCCTGTGGTATTAATAGGATCAGAAGAATGCCAGCAATTGTCTTCAGGTAGCTTTAGGTGCACACTGTGCAGAGGACGCAGTACACAAACTGTAAATACTGCAGCTGCCTGCCTGTGGTATAGGCAGGCAGGCAAGCAGGCAATAGGATCGGAAGAACACCAGCAATTGTCTTCAGGTAGCTTTAGGTGCACACTGTGCAGAGGACACAGTAAACTAACTGTAAATACTGCAGCTTCCTGCCTGTGGTATTAAAAGGATCAGAAGAACACCAGCAATTGTCTTCAGGTAGCTTTAGGTGCACACTATGTAGAGGACACAGTATACTAACTGTAAATACTGCAGCTGCCTGCCTGTGGAATTAATAGGATCAGAAGAACACCAGCAATTGTCTTCAGGTAGCTTTAGGTGCACACTGTGCAGAGGACACAGTACACTAACGGTAAATACTGCAGCTGCCTGCCTGTGGTATTAATAGGATCAGAAGAACATCAGCAATTGTCTTCAGGTAGCTTTAGGTGCACACTGTGCAGAGGACACAGTACACTAACGGTAAATACTGCAGCTGCCTGCCTGTGGTATTAATAGGATCAGAAGAACACCAGCAATTGTCCTCAGGTAGCTTTAAGTGCACACTGTGCAGAGGACACAGTACACTAACTGTAAATACTGCAGTTGCCTGCCTGTGGTATTAATAGGATCAGAAGAACACCAGCAATTGTCTTCAGGTAGCTTTAGGTGCACACTGTGTAAAGGACACAGTACATTAACTGTAAATAATATAAGAGCTGTATTTTACCCACTTGTCAGAGTAAAATTATATATATGGCAATAAGCAAAAATAGTGGTGCTAAATGTGTGCTAAAATAGGTGTTTGATCACCCCAAAGTGACATATGACTGAAAAACACTAAATATACATATACATAGTAAAAAAATAAATATTAAACACTAAATAATAAATACAGATAGCACCCTGTGACAAGTGAAAAAAAATAATAAAACTAATCCAAAAAATTAAAAAAAATGCAAAGAAAAGAAAAAAAAAAAAAAAAAATATATATATATATATATATATATATATATATATATATATATATATATATATATATATATATATATATATATATATATATAATTGGCGCAAAAAATAGTCCATAGAGTGTTCAAATAAATCCAAACTCGATGTAAGGTCTTCCTGTTCCATCCACCACACCAGTGTGTCTGTGATTCCACTCCCCTAAAGAAATGCACTCACCGAATTCCAATGCCTACACTCTCATGTTAGGCTAAAACGCATTTAAACCACATGGACAGGGTTTCAAAACGAGTATCCAAATTCCAAACGTGTGTCTCAAATATTCTCCACATGTAAATAATAAAAGTGCAGCAATAGTGTAATAACGTAAAAAACTATTTATTAAAATACACTTAAAATCTTCAACATTTGCACTCGCATTGTGAAAATTCAAAACCAGCAAAAGTGATCACAGCAAGACTTTAAATCCTTCCAAAGCAGCGGATCTTGCGGTCATGGCGGACCCGAGGTGTATAGACGTGTAAACAAATCTCACCCCTCCCTTGGTCCTGGATCTCAACTCACTTATCCACTTCCTAGTGCAACATACAACGTCCTACGTCAGTGATGATGATTGCCGTACAGCCACTCCCCCGAGATGTTTGGTCACAAGGACTTAATCATGGGATTGGCTGAACGGCACGACAATCAATCCTTATATACCCTTGTAACTAATATCTCTATACTGTGCATGCGCACACCGTGTGTCCCCGCAGCAGCAATATCCCGACATTTACATAGAGAGAGAGTAACTATAAGAAGGCAAATGATTATGCAGTGTATATATACATGATCAACCTAACCCCTGACAGGAATTAAACCATCAAGAGCCTATCTATTGAGATGATTACTAACATCTTTCTCAAGAGTATGTATAGCGTTATGTTAAGCGGTCATGTAATGTGCAAATAGCCTAATATAATGCAAAAATATGTTTAATAAATTTAATTGGACATTGTAAAATTTAAATAAAAAAACTAAAAAAAAAAAAAGAATATATTTAAAAGAATAATTGTTTAGAGGAAGAATAAGCTAAAGCAGTTTGATGATGGTTTACTATAGAAGCCAAAATTGCTAAAAATCATCCCTGAAGAGCTGGCACTCTAACATCTGATTGTAAAATGACAACAAACAGAGTTCCTAAACAATTCCTAAACTCTGTATACAGGATAGATAGTATTACAGTTGCACCTCAGCAACTCCTCCAACCACTCCATGATCGCGGGGAACATTCCCCTCACCCCCTCTCCCCACCCTCTCTCTCCTCTCCTCCTTTCAATCTTTCTCTCTTCCTAGTCTTAGGACACTTCTACAATTCTTGGGAAAAAGGAAAAAGAAGGGAGGGAGCTCACGGGACTGTACTAACCTAACTCACCGCACCTTAGGAAGCACATATGTTCTTCTCCAAAGTGGAGAGCTGCCTGATATTAACATGCACGCTTCCCAGTGGCAACCTCAGTAACACCGCACAGTAAATGAGAATGTTTTTTGACCAAAAATGCAATTGTGCCTACCAGGATGTATACATTTACCTTTCAATAACATTGCTTATTGTATCATGTGGATGTGTTACGTACTCTGTTTGATGAGGATCTATTGTATATTGTATTGTGTCGGTCCATGTGGGCCCCCTTGCCTGTTATAAATAAAAAATTTAAAAAAAAAAAAAAAAAAAGAATAATCCGCAAGGATACCATAGCAAATAGACCACATGTGAAGAATTGCAAGTGATGAACTCCTTAATTTGGAAGAGTTCATCATCTGCATTCACGATTCTTGTCATCCCCCTATTGCTGACCCTCACTGTCCTGCAGCACACACACTTTCTGCAGCAGTAGAAGCCCTGTAAATTGATTCTTAAAGTTTGTTGGCCAGGAGGGTCCAATATTTTCTTAACGACCCGGTCTCCAAAATTTGGGGCCCTCCTATTGATAAATTTCAGTTGTTGGGGTATTATTTTACCTAAATGTCTGTCTCTACATAGAATGTGCCAGTGTTTCCTAAAAATGGTTTCCACTTCCTTATACTGAGAGTGGAAGTTCAAAATAAACCCCCATTGATGTTGATCATTCGGGGCTTGGTCTTCTTTTTTCTTTAGACATTGGTCCGTCGGAATGTTGGCCACTTCCTGAATGATCTTATTCAGAGTATTTTCTTTATAACCTTTTTGTTTGAATTTCTCTCTGAAGGTGTTGGCTTGTAAATGATAATCCTCTATTCTAGAGCAATAGAAAATATATGGGGGGAAGTTGGGACTTTATATGAGGTACAATTGAGTGCCTCCATCCCGGTATTTGGTACAATTCAAAAGGGGAGTTGGGACTTTAAGATGAAGCATTTGGGTAGTGGAGGAAAAGTAGACCATATTTGAACTGCAATATAAAATGTTTATTGTACAAGTAACAGACAATAAAAGGAGTATTCATTTCATATACAGTAACACATTCATTGTATATAGGTATAGAAGATGTATACATAGCATAGGCATAATACCGATTATGTACACATAGCAGCACCTTATCTAATGTAAATGAAAATAAAAGATATAATAATGTTAGCAACAATATGCATGCTAACGACACATGCGCCCACATAGTAAATATGCATTGATTGAGCAGAAAAAATATTAATATTACGATGGATTTGGGAAGAACAGATGGTACAGATAACTGTGGTTCCATATAAAGTAGCTGGGGCATCAAAAAACACAGGGCTCGACGCGTTTCGTGGGCATCCTCACTCATCAGGAGCCGATGCAAATAAATTTCCTATGGGATGTATATAAAAATATATAATGAACCACATCGTTCATATAAAAAATAAAATAGTAATAAATGAATGAGCATAAGGTATATATCGTTGTTTATGCCAAACGCACTCACCCACTCAGGCAGCAAGTGCAAATGCGCGAAGGTGGGCGCACAGTAGGCCACGGAAGCAAACTCTCCACGGGAGCCGAGGCGGCATACATAGTAATGCAACATCGGGCAGGATGAAGAAGAAAAAGTATGAGGCAGAGTGTGTTCACAGAAGGGAGTGTGTAATCATGGGAACAACAAACCTGGGAACAAAATAGTAGTATTCTGTTAGATATATATATATAAGGTATGTAGTAAGTGTTTTATACATTGAATATTGAATAATGAGCCCAGTGAGTTCCAAAGTTAGTGATAAAATAAATATGTAAAAACTATGCCAAAGGATAGGCGACATGGGAGTGAATATGGGGATGTCCCAAAGTGAAAGTGTGATAGTGCCCAGTGCATGAAGAATGGCAAGTGTATGATACTAAGAGAGTATGAAAAGAACAAGTTCACCAAATAAATAGGTGCATAAACCAAGAAAAAAGAAACCGTGCGTGAAAAGAGGAGAGAAGGAAAAGGGGAAAAAAGGGGAATGACCTACCCGTATGTGGCATAAAGCAGCACTGACAGCCGAACACCAAGGTAGGGCTGGTGTGCAGAGACCCCAGAGAGTGACCGGTCGTGTGAGCAGCCAACTCTGATTGGGGAGATATGTATGCCGCCAACGCCACGTGGGTGACGTAGAGGAGAAGCCGCCGCACCTGAACCGAGTAATCACTCGGCTGTTGGCGCGAGCAGGCTCCTCCCTGGAGACACCGAGTGTGGAGAACACTGAACGTCAGCGCAGTGACGCCAAAGGTGACGTCATGCGCATGGCGTCAGGTACGTGGCGCCGATGCGTGGAGGGGTGTCCGCCCGATCCCCCGATCACGTGATAGATGGGGAGAAGGGGAGGACCCACTGGCGCATCGCGGCTCCCACGGAGAAGGAAGCCCATAGCCGCCCAAGCGCCCAATCAATGCACATAAGGCATGGTTGCTTGCCAGGTGGAGAGTGTGTCTGAGGCATCTGTTGGAGAAAAAGCCCAATACGGCCTGAAATCAGTAACCGAAATGCTGCCAATCAAAAAGTTGAAAAATTTAATTAGTAAAATAAGTAATATTTGTATGTCCATAGCTACAAGATGTATGTGTGTATGTAAAAAGGACAGTATCCTATACATGGTAATGCCCTAAAAGTAGGGGCAGTCCTCACACAGGGAAGGCAGGGGAACAGAATATCTAACAGAATACTACTATTTTGTTCCCAGGTTTGTTGTTCCCATGATTACACACTCCCTTCTGTGAACACACTCTGCCTCATACTTTTTCTTCTTCATCCTGCCCGATGTTGCATTACTATGTATGCCGCCTCGGCTCCCGTGGAGAGTTTGCTTCCGTGGCCTACTGTGCGCCCACCTTCGCGCATTTGCACTTGCTGCCTGAGTGGGTGAGTGCGTTTGGAATAAACAACGATATATACCTTATGCTCATTCATTTATTACTATTTTATTTTTTATATGAACGATGTGGTTCATTATATATTTTTATATACATCCCATAGGAAATTTATTTGCATCGGCTCCTGATGAGTGGGGATGCCCACGAAATGCGTCGAGCCCTGTGTTTTTTGATGCCCCAGCTACTTTATATGGAACCACAGTTATCTGTACCATCTGTTCTTCCCAAATCCATCGTAATATTAATATTTTTTCTGCTCAGTCAATGCATATTTACTATGTGGGCGCATGTGTCGTTAGCATGCATATTGTTGCTAACATTATTATATCTTTTATTTTCATTTACATTAGATAAGGTGCTGCTATGTGTACATAATCTGTATTATGCCTATGCTATTTATACACCTTCTATACCTATATACAATGAATGTGTTACTGTATATGAAATGAATACTCCTTTTATTGTCTGTTACTTGTACAATAAACATTTTATATTGCACTTCAAATATGGTCTACTTTTCCTCCACTACCCAAATGCTTCATCTTAAAGTCCCAACTCCCCTATTCTAGAGCAATTTCTCCGTATTTGTAACATTTGCCCTTTAGGGATGTTCCTTATCCATGCAGGATGATGGCCACTCCTGATTGACAAGTAACTGTTGCGGTCCATAGGTTTGAAGTATACTTTGGTATTAAGCAGGTTCAAATTCTTTTCAATAGTGGCATCAAGAAAATTAACCATTTTCTCACTGATCTGCTAATAATCCAATCTGATGTTGTTGGAGTTTTGATTTAGATCCTCCAGAAATTCCAGCACTGATTCCCTTGAACCCTCCGTAATAAACAGGAGGTCATCAATGAACCTTCGGTAAAACTTCAACTGGGGTCTATGATGATTGAATATATGCCTATCCTCCCATTCAGCCATGAATAGGTTGGCTATGCTGGGCGCATATCTAGTGCCCATAGCTACACCAACTTGTTGAGAGAAAAAATGTTGGTTAAACCAAAAATAGTTATGCGACATACAGAAATCAAGTACTTGGCCTAAAAAGCATTTTTGCATGTGTGGAATATCATCCCTCCTACTTAATGCCCATTTCAGGGCCAAGGCTGCATCCTCATGCTGAATGATGGTATACAGTGAGGCGACATCAGCCGTCACCAAATGTGTTTCAAAAGATGTACTTAATTCAACTGTTCCAATAATTGTACCAGCTCAGATGTATCTTTCAGATAAGCCCGTGTTACTTTGATGGTGGGCTGGAGGAATTTATTCACCTAGCCTCACCGTCACTGACCCAATCCCATTCACAATTGGTCGTGCTGGCGGGTTCTGCGTATCCTTATGGATTTTGGGTAAAGTATAAATGACTGGGATTCTACACACACTAGGGACCAAGTATCTTTTTTCTTTCAGGTTGAGGGCATTGATTCCATAGTCCCATTCAACCAAGGAATTTAATTGGGTTCTGTAGGGTTCTGTTGGGTCAGACACTAGTCTCTTATAAGTAGTCTGATCGCCCAAAAGTTCCATCAACTGGTTATGGTAAAAAGATTTATCCATAACGACAACCCCCCCCCCCCCCCTTTATCCGCAGGCCGAATATTTATATTTTTCTTATTTTCCAAGGACTTAATACCCTCTGTAAAGTATTCAGGATTTCTTGTAAAAAAAAAAAAAGTATTCAGGATTAACCCTTTTTTTAGGGGTCAGATGCTCAATATCCTTCAATGCCAGGTTTTTGAATACCTCAATAAAGTGGTTACTTGGATTTTGGGGATTAAAGATTGACTTATTTTTTAAGCTACTATCAAATTTATCTGTTAAGCTGGCCATTCTCTTTGTAGGGTCCGCCGGATGGCTCAAAAAATATTTTTTCATATTTAAGGTCCTTATGAACTTATCAAAATAAACCTTGTATCAAAATAAACCTCAAATTTGTTCATAACCTTCTTCGGTGCACATTTCAAGCCCAAATTGAGTATATTCAGCTCCTTCTGATTCAATTGGACCTTACTTAAATTGAATATACCAGTATTTATGTGTCCCTCATCATTTTGGATTGCTTGTGCCTCCCTGCCCTGCATCCTCTTCCTCTCTTTGGAAGGGTATTGTTTCTTTGTTTAAGGGATGGGGATGGAAAGACCCATCCGTTCCTCCACCTCTGCGGTTTGTTGGACGAGTGTTCCTTCTTGGTGTCCCCCCTTCCCTCCCTCCCCTCCCTCGTTGTCCTAAAAAAGGTGAATTTTGGTAATGACCCCCATAATAATCGTCATCAGCTAACTGTTGGTATCTGTTATACGTAGGCCCATAACGTTCGCAATTCGACAAACAACCGAACAGGCGATGTTCGAGGCGAACATGGGTTCGACTCCAACTCGAATCTCATCCCTAGAAGGGAGTTGACATTTGCAATCCATTGTTTCCCAGTAGGTATTGTAGAGGCAATCCAGTATTGGCCAAGGAGCTTTCTAGCCAAATACAAGTCACAGTGCCTGTTGCCCACCAGGCGACCTATTTAAAGTGTATGTTAAGTCTAATCCCAGTAGGTATTGTAGAGGCAATCCAGAATTGGGCAAGGAGCTTTCTAGCCAAATATAAGTCACAGTGCCTGTTGCCCACCAGATGACCTATTTAAAGTGTATGTTAAGGCTAATTTTCACTGCTGACGTCAGCTGGGGAGATTACGTGGCAGCTTAGCTCCTCCCGCAGAAGCCCTGTCTCGTAGCTGTAAAGCGGCCACGAGTCATGTGACTGAAGACAGCTGTAAATAGGTATTTAGAATGTTCTTTTTTTTAAATAACTTCTATAGTGCGGTATGCCAGGCTCTAAAAGGGTCTGACAGTGACAATTTTAGGTTTTTAATTTTTAATAATAGCAGCGGGGGTGGAGACAGAGAGAGGGAGCTGACAGACAGGAAGGAGGGTGTGAGGGGGAGAGAGGAGAGCAGAGGGGACAGCAGCGTATGACAGAGGGACGCACTCTGACCACGGTGGTCAGGGCTCAGTAGTCCTGGTTATCATGGTCAGTTAAGAGAGAGCACACAGGAAGTGGCAGAAGTGGCTTACACAGCACACGCACTGTGCTGTTTAATATGCTTTAAGCGCCCAGGATGTGTATTTATTTATTTTGGGGTTAACAAACACTTTAAGAATGCTGCTGCCTGTGCTCTGATGCTGATTGGTCTTTCAGCTGTTCCCCATGTCCTGCTACTACTCAGCGTGTTCTCTTGTTGCTGCCTCCGGATTGGCTCTAAACTGACTTTGGATCCTGCTCCTGCCTTGGTGCCAAGTTCCTGACCTTGGATCTCTTCCTGACCACGTCTCTGCCTATGATTCTGTACCTTGCTGCCCGCCTGCTGCTAACTTTGGCTATTCTTGTGACCAAACTTCTGCTCCTGATTCTGTTCTCATGTCCTGACAAGCCACACTCCCAGGATCTGCAGCACATGTGGAGTGCTCCTTCAACCTCAGCTGAATCTCTGTGCATAGCTACTGTTCCTGAACTGATGTTCTGCCAGCCTGCCTGGGACTGCATCTGTTGCTGTAAACTCTCCTATCAACATCTGCTGGCACACATATTCCTCCTGTCCCTTGGTACCAGTGGTGGCTGGTGCTCAAAATTTTTGGGGGAGCGCAAACAAACTGAAAAATACTGAACCCCCCCATGAATTGCAGCCTCACTGTGCTCATCAAATGCAGCCATTGTGCCTATCAAACACAGCCCGTGTGCCCATCATATGCAGCCACTTGTGCCCATCATATGCAGCCACTTGAGCCCAACAAACGCAGCCATTGTGCCCATCAAACGCAGCCATTGTGTCCATCAAACCCATCCATTTTGCCCATCAAACGCAGCCACTTGTGCTCATCAAACACAGCCACATGTGCCCATCAAGCACAGCCACTTGTGCCCATCAAACGCAGCCACGTGTGCCTGTCATATGCAGTCACTTGTGCCCATCATATGCAGCCATCTGTGCCCATCAAATGCAGCCACATTAGCCCATCATATGCAGCCACTTATGCCCATCATATGCAGCCATTGTGCCCATCAAATGCAGCCACTTGTGCCCATCAAACGCAGCCACGTGTGCCCATCATATGCAGTCACTGTGCCCATCATATGCAGCCATTGTGCCCATCAAATGCAGCCATTGTGCTCATCAAACGCAGCCATTTGTGCCCATCAAATGCAGCCACTTGTGCCCATCAAACGCAGCCACTTGTGCCCATCAAACGCAGCCCCTTGTGCCAATCAAATGCAGCCACTTGTGCCCATCAAATGCATCCATTGTGCCCAAACACAGCCACTTGTGCCTATCATATGCAGCCACTTGTGCCCATCATATGCAACCACTTGTGCCCATCAAACGCAGCAATTGTGCCCATCAAATGCAGCCACTGTGTCCATTAAATGCATCCATTGTGCCCATCAAATGCAGCCACTTGTGCCCATCAAATGCAGCCACTTGTGCCCAATAAGCGCAGCCATGTGTGCCCATCAAACGCAGCCATCTGTGCCCATCATATGCAGCCACTTGTGCCCATCATATGCAGCCACTTGTGCCCATCATATGCAGCCACCTGTGCCCATCATATGCAGCCATCTGTGCCCATCATATGCAGCCACATGTGTCCATCATATGCAGCCACTTGTGCCCATCATATGCAGCCATTGTGCCCATCAAACGCAGCCACTTGTGCCCATCAAACGCAGCCACATGTGCTCATCATATGCAGCCATTGTGCCCATCAAACACAGCCATTGTGCCCATCAAATGCAGCCACTTGTGCCCATCAAACGCAGCCACTTGTGCCCATCAAACACAGCCATTGTGCCCATCAAATGCATCCATTGTGCCCATTAAACGCAGCAACTTGTGCCCATCAAACGCATCCATTGTGCCCATCAAAGGCAGCCATTTTTGCCCATCAAACGCAGCTACTTGTGCCCATCAAACGCACCCATTGTGCTCATCAAACGCATCCATTGTGCCCATCAAACGCAGCCACTTGTTCCCATCAAACGCAGCCACTTATGCCCATCATATGCAGCCAACTGTGCCCATCAAACGCAGCCACTTGTGCCCATCAAATGCAGCCACTTGTGCCCATCAAACGCATCCATTGCGCCCATTAAACGCAGCCACTTGTGCCCATCAAACGCAGCTACTTGTGCCCATCAAACGCACCCATTGTGCCCATCAAACGCATCAATTGTGCCCATGAAATGCAGCCACTTGTGCCCATCATATGCAGCCACTTGTGCCCATCAAACGCAGCCACTTATGCCCATCATATGCAGCCACCTGTGCCCATCAAATGCAGCCACCTGTGCCCTTCAAATGTAGCCACTTGTGCCCATCAAATGCAGCCACTTGCCCATCACATGCACTGCAGCCACTGTGCCACCGACCCACCCCCGCACACGGATCGCAGCTCTTGGCTCTGGCACCCCCCCCCCCCCCGGGCACGCAGATCATGGCTCTGGCATCCCCCCGCGTGGCTCTGACAGAGCCAAGGGGACTTACCGCAGCACTGTCTGCAGCAGATCCTCTCAGAGCGGTGGCAACCTCCGCTCCAGCATGAGTCTCCTCGCTCCTCTTCCAAAGCACCAGGCATCCAATAGGGTGGCTTGGCACTTTGGCCCATCAGGAAGCAGGTCTGACGTTCTGCCTCCTGATTGGCGGGGAGGAAGGTTAGTGTAAAAATAGCGGAAAAAAAAATCGCTATGGTCACACAATTGGGTGGGATCAGGGCGCACTCTCTGAGCCCCGAGCCCACCCTATTTTGAAGCCTATTAGAGCCTCTGGCTCTAATCAGGTGCTTCAAAAAATACCACCCCCTCCCACCCCAGCCATAGGAATCCATGCGTCTGGCGTCCTGAAAGGGGCCGGGCGCATGGATGGGGGGGCATCGCCCATGCACCCACAGTGCACGGGCCGCCACTGCTTGGTACTCTCTTTTCCACTTTCAGTGGGGCCTGGGCTGGAGATACAAGAGAGGGCAATCTCATCATTTCAGTCTCCTATCGGGTACAGGACAGTACCAGTCAGCCAGTGATGGAATCTCAAAGGGAGGATCTCTGCACACGACCCTCTGCCAAACAGTCACTGTACTCTCCCAAATCATGCAGGAACTGCACAAGAACTTCACTCGAAAGGATAATCAGTTACAGTCCATGACGGGTGCTTCTCCTTCCCATCTCTCCAGCTGTCAAAGACTCGTCTGCTCAGACCATGGCTTGTACCATCAGTGAAGTACCTCCGCCACAAGAGTCCAGGGTGCCTCTGCCTGAATGCTTGTCTGGAGACCATAGGAAATTTAGGACTTTCCAGAATTTCTGTGAATTGTATTTCTCTCTCCTGCCTTGAACTTTCTTATCTGAAGATGTTAAGGTGGCATTCCTCATCTCCTTGCCCCAGAAGGAACCTCAGGTCTGGGTCCATCATCTTCAGGAATAGGGATGGGCCGAATGCCATCAAAGAAGTTTGGACTGGAATGTCAAACCCCATTGAGGTCTATAGGACCCGAACTGGGAAAATCTAAAGGGCCCATTTTGAGGGCTTATATGCAAGTTATTGGGCATACAAAGGGTATGGGGGTCCGGGTACTGCCCTGTGGGACACAAAAAAAGTTTGTAAAAAACATCATTTTTAAAAGAGCAGTGATTTGCTGATGCTTAAAATGAAACAATAAAATGAATATAGTGCCTGGGGGGATACCCTCAGTCTGCAGCAAAAATGACATTTATAAAGGCAAAAAAATGACATTTTCCCTGGCAGCTTTCTTTATTTTATAAACAATGGCTTGGGGAGCAAGTCTGTATGATGAGGCCACAATTTAGTGCACTCAGAACAAAATTAGAGATTTTATGGTTACATTCTGGTGTCTGTTTCGCAGGCTTTGGATAGAAGTAACAAGTGCGGAAAGACTGGGCTTTGGGTGTTGGTGGTGCCTTCACAGCATAACCCTATAGAGGTACTGTTGATGAATCAAGTAATGCCTGTGCATTGTCAAGAAGCGAGTGGCTGATGCTGTGTTTAAATAACTCAGCTGACTCCTCCATGCCTGATGCTGAGGCTATGGCAGGAGTAGCTGTGGACAAGGGGGCAGAATAAGCCGCTCTGGCAGCTGCAGTGGACTGTGCACTAGTCTCTGCTTGGGTGACAGTGGATGAGGAGGATGAGAATGCTTTAGTAAGCCAGTCCACCACCTCCTTTGCATACTGTGACTGGATAGCACGGGTAACATAAGTAAACAGAAGAAAATGATGCCCTGCCTGAGGACAGAGCACACCCACCTTTGCCTGTGGACACAGATGCTGCTGGCCCCCTCACAGAGCCATGGGAACGTCTGCCTATTTTTGTCGGCCTCCCAGACATGATGAGGGGCTTATTACCAAAATGTAATAGAGAAGGGGAAATGTGTACTTGGATGCACTTTAATCAATGGAAAGTGGTGTTTGGTGCACTTTAACTTGAGTACTCACTACACAGACACACTCCACTGACACACTACAATATACTGCAATAAAAAGGCACTGATGCACTTCAATATACTTCAGTGAAAATGCATGGACGCACTTCAATGAACTGCAGTAAACGTGCACTAACGCACTTCAAAACAATGTCGTAAAAGTGCACTAAGGCACATAAATATACTACCATAAAAGTGCACTAACGCACTTCAATATACTGCCATAAAAGGGTACTAATGCACTTCAATATACTGCCGTAAAAGTGCACTAATGCACTTCAATATACTGCAGTAAAAGTGCACTAATGCAGTTCAATATACTGCAGTAAATGTGCACTAATGCAGTTCAATTTACTGAAGTAAACATGCACTAACGCATGTCAATGTCCTGCAGTAAACGTGCACTAACTCATCTCAATAAGTATGAACTAATGCACGTCAATATACTGCAGTAAACATTCACTATTGCATCTCAATATACTGCAGTAAACGTACATTAACGCACGTCAATATACTGCTTTAAACATGCACTAATGCACTTCAATATACTTCAGTAAACCTGCCCTGAAACACTAAACTGACACTAAAGTAAAAATTAATGGTCGCACTACACTTACACTGCACTATCACTAAATTCACACTACACTTACCCTCTACACACAATAGAATCGCAATAGCATACTATAGCAGATTAACTTGCTAATAGCAATGAACCCTGTCCTATCTCCACTCCAATATCACACTGCAAATGGCTGCTCTGGGAAGGATCCTTTTATAGTGGGGGGTGGGTCTATGAGCAATGAGCCATTATTGGGAACAGTCATCATTACTTTCTCCAATCATGGCTCTGACAGTGTTCTGTGCCCTGATTGGGCAAATCCTTCATTGCTTCAGCCAATCAGGGCTTCCAATGCACTGTGCGGCGTGCAGTGAATTGTGGGGTGCTCGATGGGCTGAACAAACGGTCGAACGCTCCAACAATTTAGGTGTTCACCGAATAGGCAAACAGCCAATGTTCGGCCCGAACCAATCGCCCAACACTATTCAGGAACAATGTGACCCTGCCTTGCCTACTGTAAACTCTTTTTTCTCGCCTATGTCCTGGCTGGTCCCTGATCCATTTAGTCATCAGACCACTGAAACCATGCTCAGCAATTTGCGCTAAGGCCAAAGACCTGTGAAGGACTATGTTTCTGATTTTCGATTGTGGAAACCAAGTGGAATACCTCAGCCTTGCGCTTCCAGTTCCATCTAGGCTTGTCTGAATCTGTGAAAGACGAGCTCGCCAGGGCGGGAGTACCTACCTCCCTAGAGAACTGGATTACTCTCAGTATCCAAATCAATCATCATTTACATGAAAGACAGTTTGAATAATCTGGTAATGTATGACAAACTGTCTTTCATGTAAATGATGATTGATTTGGTTACTGAGAGTCTGGGGTCTCAGTTGCTCAACCTATTGTCATCATTTCAAGGGTTTCTTTTGCCAATAGCAAGACCCCAAGGCCCAGCTTTCTGAGATCTCCTGTGTCTGAGCAAAAACGATCACAGTGTTGCTGCGCCAATCTCTGTCTTTACTGTGGGGATGCTGGTCACTTTTAATGGACTTGTGTTCAGTAAGACGCCCCAGGAGACCTGCTCATCCGCCACATACAGTTGCAATTATGGACAATGGTAAAATGCATATCCTCCTTCTTGTTTCTCTACAGCTTCCGGGAAGGACTTTACTGTTTCTGTCATTATAGATTCTGGGACTTGTAGCTGTTTTGTGGACTCTTTCTTTGCTACTCAACATGAATTACCTCTCAGTGCCAAGAAGAACGGCTTCTAGGTTCATCTGGCGGATGGTTCAGGAATTAAAATGGCTCTACAGCCTAAACATTTTCTACCTTAATGCATTCCTTGCATTATGGTAAAAAATGTTTAGACATCAGTATCCCCCCTCACCCCCCCCCCCCTTTTTATTAACCTGAGCCCTTTATTCGATCCAGCGCTGTGCATGTCTGCAGCTCTGTTTGTTTGTTTATTCTTAAATTTACCTTTACAACCACTTTAAATCATCTGGGCCTGTTATCTTAGAGCAGTGGTTCTTAATGATAAGAAAAAAAAGAGAGCGCACCAGCCTAGTGCATCCTATCCTAAGGTAAATTTATTAGTAAAAACAAGATAAAAATTTACTCACAAAGGTAGGAAGAAAAAATCTCACTATATACAGTAACAAAGCGATTGGTCCACTGGTAGCGGTCTCCAGGTCCTAGGAAGAGGACGTACGAACCACTGCTGGCTAACGCGTTTCGAAGGTGTCCCTTCTTCATCAGAGCCTTGTCAGTGCTAGTACGTTGGGGTGTTAGCTTTACAAAATGGGGTCATTTTGTGGGCGTTTCCATTGTCCTGGTGCTCCAGGGCCTTTGTATAGTAGCTATAGCGCTTGTGTTAAAATGGTCAGAAGTTTGACACCGCTCTTCATACAGCATCTGCTGTGCTGACAATCACATTAGATGCTGTCACTGGCTCCTCCTCCCGACGCGTTGCATCACATGTCACTTGACTTTCAAACTGTAAAAGTTTGGATTTTCCATCACTTTCTGTCTTAGGTCACCAATGGCCACCAGGACAAATAGAAAGGGTCAATCACTCCACTGAGAGGCAAATGCACATCCGAGATCCAAATGCTTTTAGGGCACAGGGTCCAATAACTGCTGCAGAGATCAGAAGTTTAGGTCTACAGATCAGGAATCATACCTACGTGAGGCTTCCGCACTGGGGGACAGACTTCTTCGTAGAGGTTACTCTCTTTCCTCTCTGAAAAAGGCATTCAAGCGAGCCAATGGACATACCAGACGCGAGCTACTGTTTAGCCATCGAAGGAAGTCCGATGACTACCCTACAGTCAGGCTCATTACGAGGTTTAGCAATCAACACAAATCCATAAAATTAATTCTTAACAAGTTTTGGCATACCTTATATGATGACCCCATGCTACGCCCACATTTAACTGCACGACCGGCCATTACATATCGACGCACTAGTTCACTAAGAGACCATTTGGTCCAGAGTGAATTTGTAGGCGACTTCCGAAACGATCCATGTAAAAGGTTTGGGACCTTCACCTGCGGTGGTTGCTCTATATGCAGATACATGAACACCAGTAAAAATATCATTCTCCCCAATGGCCGACCATACCAACCCCATCACTTTTTCAACTGCAAGACCGAGGGGGTGATATACCTTCTTACCTGTCAGTGCCAACGTTTCTACGTTGGGAAGACCAAACTGAAGTTCTCCCTGCGAGCCTCCAGGCACATCACTTCCATTAAAAAGGCAAACCCAGATCTCCCTCTGGGAAGGCACATAATTCATGAACATCATGGGATCTTTCCAGGAATTCAATTTTTGATCCTGGATAGAATCCATCCCAACCCCAGGGGCGGGGATTGGAACAAGGTCCTCTTACAATGGGAAGTCCGTTGGATTGTTGACCTGGGGTTTGCATCAGGAGAATGTGAAAAAGATCTATAGTCTCCTATATCGTGGTTCCTCCCCCTCCCCCCCTCCTTTGATCTAACACACTGTCCGATCGTCCAATCTAGGTTGGTCACCTGTGTAATGTTATGTTTAAACCATCTACTTAGATTTGTCTACCCCTGACCTGCTCATCGTGTTTTAGTTCCTTGATGATGTACATTTGACCTGTTTTCATGCCCTGCAGTTGTTGGATTTCTCATTGCCATGTCCGGTTGTGGCGCACTATATGTTCGGGTACATCTGTTGGCCCCTCTTTGCCCCGCCCGGCGCAGGGGGGCCTCCCAGGGACTCTGTGTCCCTGGGGGGGGCCTTTTTCATGTGGCGTCCTTGCAGACATCTAGATGCCTGGCTCGGCCGCCCTCTCTGCGTCGGTGGATCGCCGCTGCATGACCCACCTCTCAGGCTTATGCCTGTGGGGTGCGCCGTGCAGTGATGGCTCGGGGTCCCCCCCGTCCTGTTTGACACCTTTTACATGTTGCCCCCTATTTCCAAAAGCTCTGAATATACAGTAGGTCCCCTTTTTTGTTTAAAATGTTCACATAGTAAACATGGAGAACCATGGATGCATCTGTGCTTGACATTATCCTCCTATCATGTGGTCTTACTATGTAGCCGGCTATTATATTGTTACGACGCTCCAGGCTGCTAAGATACAGTTGGCTGCGCTCTGTCTCCTCTCACAGAAGAGTGGGAGGAGTTCTGGGCTAATCCTGGCTGGAGTGAGAATGTGGGGATGCCGCAGAGAGTGCGGTGTCGCCGCGAAATCACTCTCACCTGGAGGTTCCTTTTTCTTTGCCCTCTTCCATGCTAATTGACGTGATCCATGCTAATTTACAGATCAGTGTCACGTCCGACCCCTCCCCTCTCAGTCTTTTAAATGCTGCAGTGATCAGTGTCAGTCTGTCATTGCCCTGAACGGAGGCGACCCGTTTGGACATAGATGCTGCAAGATCTGACGCCCATTAACTAAAGAGCCTTATACCGGTATGTAAGCTTTTGCCTTGTTGCTTTATATAAGTCCAGGCACTTTACTTACTTTACATTGATTTACCTTCTCTCACACAGCACTCTCTCTGTTTGTTTGCAGACTCTGCTGGTGTGAAGATCAATATGTTCATGCGAGCTAATCAATGACCATTCAATTGGTACCCCACACTCCCCTCATATAGCCCCTTTTTTCTACTCGCCCTAAATTCACCACTGTATACTTTCTAGCACTCAGGTATGATACTATTTACTGAGCCGACTATGACCCTTGGACTGACATTTTTGACTTAGATAATCTTTAATTGAATACCATATTTTTTATTATCCCTTTCAGACATCCACTTGGGTCTCTGCCTTCCTGACACAGTACCCTCTTGGACGGGCTCCGTGATTCGGTGTCCCTTTTTTGGGGGTGGATCAGTGTGGGCAGAGTGGGGCCAACATACACACCCAGGCTCCGGTTTTTGGATCCGTGGGTGGTTTTGACATTTGGGAGACATTTGGGAGATTTGGGCAATGGGTGCTCCAACACTGTCATGTTTGGGTAGGCTGTTTCTCTTGTTTTGGTTCCATAGACTTCATGTTCTCTATGCAATGCTATGACAATATTATGCGATAGAAAATGTTGTATTAATATTTTTTCCAATCTTGTATTTCACCATACAGTAAGAGCTTGTCCCACGAGTCGCCCTTGACGAAGGGACGGTCAGTTTCAGTCCCGAAACGCGTAGGCCTTCATGGAAGACATTACAAGCATCTTTATCCAATGCACATCAGTACAGCTGTGTTTCAGTTTTTTATTGTGTTCACTGTGTTATGTATATTAACTATGCTAATGTTTTGTATACATATATAAATTTTTCTATGGAATAAAATTGTTTATACATTACACTGTTGCCGTTAAAGTCCCACAACCTTATTTGGGGGTATTTTTTTCACCTATCAATCTAGGGATGTTGGCAACATACATGATCTAGCTGGATGGTAACCTTTTTCTATTAGTCCAACAAGGTTAAGAACCACTGTCTTAGAGCCTGCCAATTATATTCCATGTTATCTGGTCATCGAGAATTTCTATGTTTGGATGTCATCACTTCTGTTTTGTTTCCCGTTATCCTGGGTCAGCCATGGTTAAGAGCTCATAATCCCCACATCAACTGGTCAACTGGGGAAGTGATTTTTCTATCCGATGATTACGGTCAGGAGTTCTGCTTTCCCCCATCACCTAATCCTGGGAAGTCTCTCCTCAGTATCAATATGGTCACAAATGTCCCATTGAACTATTACCTTGTGCAGAAATTCCCTTTGGGAGAATTCACCGGCTAACTGAACTAGAGTTAGAAGAGCTTCATAAACATATATATGAGAACCTTGAAAGGGGGTTTATCAGCTCTCTCCATCATCAGGGGGCGGTATCTTATTTTTGTTGAGAAAAAAGACTATACTCCTCAACCCTGTGTGGATTACCAGGATCTCAATAAGGTAACCATAAAGAATCTGTACCCACTCATCCCTGTGCTTTTTCGGAGACTACAGGAAGCCCAAATGTTTTCCAAGCTGGAGTTGAGATGTTTAGAACTTAATAAGAATCAGAGAAGGCGATGGGTGGAAAATGGCCTTCTTGACTCATTTTGCGCATTTCGGCTATGCACTATGAGCTATGACTATGCGCTAAGGAATCGTGAAACACGTTAGCTGGTGAAGCTGTTCTCCTCTATTTGTGTTTTCGGACATGGTTTTTATGGACTTGCTGATATAAAGGTGATTTTACTGGACGTGCGGCCAGCCAGAATTTCTTTTTAGCTCATGGACATTTTGACTACTTGGTAATGCCCTTCAGACTCTGTAATGCGCCAGATACATTTCAACATGTTGTTAATGATGTTTTTGGGGACTATCTGGATCTCTTTATCATTATCTGTTTAGATATCCTTATCTTCAGGGCCATGTAAAGAAAGTTCTGAGCAAACAGAGGGAACATTATCTTTATGCAAAACCTGAGAAAAGTGAATTTTAGAAACATACCGTCCAATTTTTTTGAACTTATCATCTCCTCTTATGGGATTGCCATGGATCCCCAGAAAGTGTCCGCAATACTTGACTCACCTGTGTGCCCATGGATAGGAAAGCTTTGCAGCAATTTGTGGGATTCACTAATTTTTACAGGACGTTTATCAAGGACAGTATTATCTCTCCTATCACACAGTTAGCCAGGTTACACACAGCTTTTGCATGGACCCCGAAGACCCAAGAGGCTTTTGAGAAGTTGAAGAATCTCTTCACATCAGCTCCCATCTTGAAACACTCTGACCCTGCATTTCCTTATGTTCTGGAGGTAGATGCCTCCAAAAATGCGGTGGGGGCTATACTTTCACAGTCACAAGGAGCTAAATCCTTACTCAATCCAGTCACGTTCTTCTCTAGGAAGCTAAGCCATCCTGAAAGGAATTATGATGTTGGTGACCGTGAATTATTAGCCAATAAATCAGCCCTTGAACAGTGGCGTTTGGAAGGAGCCGCACAACCTATTCTTGTCTTCACAGACCACAAGAATCTAGAATACTTACAAACAGCTAGATGCCTGAAACCCCGCCAGGCCAGATGGGCACTCTTTTTCTCTAGATTCAATTTCCATATCACTTATTGGCCTGGATCACAGAATGGTAAGCCGGACACTCTCTCGTATGTCCCAAGATTCCGTGGTGCGTGCCGAACCTGACACTATCCTATTTGCTAAGAACTTTTTGTTACTCCAGACAGATTTCGTTTCACTAATGAAGGCACCTGTAACGAAACACCCTCCGCCTCAGGAGTTACGCCTCTAATTCGAGAGGGCCTTTACTTTCATGGAGAACAGATCTTCGTTCCTGAGCAGCTTCAGAATGCTGTTCTTCGTATGTGCCAAGACCACCCTCTAGCAGGCCACTTGGAATGGAATTATGGAGTATGATTTCCATTGACTTTATAGTGGTGTTACCTCCAAGGGGTTTACCACCATCTTTGTGTCCAAGATGGCTCAATTTGTACTGTTAAAAGGAACACCTTCTGCCGCTGAGACTGCAACTACCTTTATCAAAGAGGTGGCGTGTTTGCATGGTATTCCCGGCAATATAATTTCTGATCGTGGCATACCGTTTACTTCCAAGTTCTAGAAAGCCCTGTGTGAAACTTTGGGCAT
Source organism: Lithobates septentrionalis (assembly GCA_037952835.1). Classification (NCBI taxonomy): domain Eukaryota; kingdom Metazoa; phylum Chordata; class Amphibia; order Anura; family Ranidae; genus Lithobates; species Lithobates septentrionalis. The sequence continues at coordinate 251,755 of JBBDGP010000125.1, read as the reverse complement.
TGAACATTGCCTGTCCTTAGCATAGCATTCACAGACAAACAGTCAGACCGAAAGAACAAATCAGATGTTAGAACAATATTTGCAATGTTTTTTGTCTTTTGTTCAAGATGTGTGCATCTTCTTCTCTTGGCAAAGTTTGTGTACAACAATTTAGTGCACTCTGCCACTAAACTAGCACCTTTTTGCAAAATATGTTTTTCACCCATCTTTTCTGTCCGATGACATTGCAGGCTATACTCTGCAGAGCTGATCAATCTGGGAAAAGCCAACAGAGCAGTTGTACAGAAGTCGATCCATAGATTGTGTAGATTTGTCCTCATATTACAACATTTTGGTAAATGTATATGAGATTATGAATTATACAATCAGATTTTAGTGTGCATGGCCACCCTTAGATCTACCAACAATTATGTAGTGCTAGGGCCTGCCTAATTAGATACAAATTGATTGAATACTGTATGTAGATCCTCATGTTACATAATTGCTTTAGTTGTAAGGTTTATTGTACAGAGTTGTATGGTCCTATTGTAATGTGTATGGTAAGCCATGGGGACAGTAAGGGGAGGTCTGTGTTGAAAGCCACCCACAATGAGATGTAGGCAATACAAGGCAAAGGAAAACAAAACCTCTTGGACATTCCAAGAGCTGGAGTGGAGAATAACTGTATTAGAGCAATGCTTTCATGGAAAATACAAAAACAAAAATGTAATACATCGTAGCTCACCAATTACTGGATATGATAGTTGCATTTGCTTTCTTTTACTTTTCTTTTTTTTCAAGCTCTTATTCATCTATTTTCATATGGCAATTGGGCAGTAACACACCACCTGTCTTAAGGTAGCCACATTCACTCCTCCACTGTATCTGTGGAGGAGCAATATAGCCACCCTTGGACAGCAGCATTGCCAATCAGTGGAGATGGTGGTGTTGGATGGCCTAGTAGATTTAGATGGACTTTAAATTAGTGACTTACAATTTAAAGGTCACCTCCAGCTAAAAAAATTTAGAGTGACAGGTTATTTTTTTTAAATAACAAACATGCCATACATATCTGTCGCTTGCTCTGGGGGCACTGGTGTGTGCATGCTCCTGAGCCCCGCTCTGTGTGTCCATAAGACACATAGAGCCACGGTTCAGCCCTGCCCTCCGCTCTCTCCTCATTGGCTCACTGGCTGTGACTGACAATAGCAGGAGCCAATGGCTCCTGCTGCTGTCTCAGCCAATGAGGAATGAGAGACCCGGGAGGAGCTCAGCTCTCGTGCACATAGTTGGATCGTGAGGGAACTCAGGTGAGTATTTGGGGGGCTGATGCACACAGAAGGTTTTACCATGAGCGTTTAAAACCACTTAAAGCAGCCTACCAAGAAATGGCCATCCACCTAAACTGACAGGCCGGGCAAGGACAGCATTAATCAGAGAAGCAGCCAAGAAGCCCATTGTAACTTTGAAGGAGCTGCAGAGATCCACAGCTCACCTGGGAGAATCTGGCCACAGGACAACTATTAGTCCTGCACTCCACAAATCTGGCCTTTATAGAAGAGTGGCAAGAAGAAAGCCATTGTTGAAAGAAAGCCATAAGAAGTCCCGTTTGCAGTTTGCGAGAAGCCATGTGGGGGACACAGCAAATATGTGGAAAAAGGTATTCTGGTCAGATGAGACCAAAATTGGACTTTTGGGCCTAAAAGCAAAACTCTATGTGTGGTGGAAAACTAGCACTGCACATCACCCTGAACACACCATCCCCAACGTGAAACATGGTGGTGTCAGCATCATGTTGTGGGGATGCTTTTCTTCAGTAAGGACAGGGAAGCTGGTCAGAGTTGATGGGAAGATAGATGGAGCCAAATACAGGGCAATCTTAGAAGAAAACCTGTTAGAGTCTGCAAAAGACTTGAGACTGGGCCGGAGGTTCACCTTCCAGCAGGACAACGACCCTAAACATACAGCCAGAGCTACAATGGAATGGTTTAGATCAAAGCATATCTGTGTGTTAGAATGGCCCAGTCAAAGTCCAGACCTAAATCCAATTGAGAATCTGTGGCAAGACTTGAAAATGGCTGTTCACAGATGCTCTCCATCCAATCTAACAGAGCTTGAGCTACTTTGCAAAGAAGAATGGGCAAAAATGTCACTCTCTAGATGTACAAAGCTGGTAGAGACATCCCCAAAAAGACTTGCAGCTGTAATTGCAGTGAAAGGTGGTTCTACAAAGTATTGTATTCAGCGGGACTGAATATAAATGCACGCCACACTTTTCAGATATTTATTTGTAAAACATTTTAAAGACTGTTTATTACATTCCTTCCACTTCACAATTATGTTCCGCTTTGTGTTGGTCTATCACAAAAAAAACGAATAAAATACATTTACGTTTTTACAAGAAAAACAGAAATGGAAGGCGCGCACACCTAGTGCATTACCAAAGATAATTTAGTAATAAAAATGTTTTATATAAAAGTGGGTACTCACAAAATGCAACTGACAAAAGGCCATAAAAACAATGCATGCACATGCACAGAACACGGGGTAGAGGTAACGCTGTTGGTCTATCACATAAAATCCCAATAAAATACATTTACCTTTTTGGTTGTAACATGACAAAATGTGGAACGTTTCAAGGGGTGTGAATACTTTTTCAAGGCACTGTATTACAGAAAAACAAAGACTGCTGTGTTAATGCTACTGACAGACTGTATCATATATGCCATTTTTTATTTTGGTCGTAGTATCACTTGAAGCCCTGGCCCCTGACAAGGCAAAATATGTCATTTGTCATTTGGCAGTTCCCATCCAGATTTCAGTGGAGTAGTATTCCTTTTTTATATTTGTATTGATTCATTCTATAGTTCCTGTTGCTTTGCATATTTAGAGCTTGGCATCTCAATATATTAATTCAAGATATTCTCTTAAATAATTTAATGCACCCTCAAGGCAGGTAAGTGCCCTTTATTGAAAGACATATATCAAGAGGAACTGTTTGACACTAGAATAGCCTCTTCTGCATTTTATCATTACATGCTATATAAAATGAGTAGTGCATTTTACACAATATTTAACACTTTCATTGCTTATTATGATTTCTGAATTAAAGTTGTACTAAACCCAAAAACAAAAATGCTATATATTGCAGCTTACCAATCCTTAGATGTGGTGGCTGTGTTGGTGTTCTTTTTTGTAGGCTTTTTTCCTTTTCTTTTCACCTGGTGATCTGGCCAGTAACACACCTCCTGTCTTAAGGCCCGAACACACAATCAGACCTTTTGACAACAAACATGCAAATTAGCTGTTTTGGAGCAACATCTGACCGTGTGTACCCTCCATCGGACAAACTTTTTCTGTTTCTATCGGACTTTTGTTGGCTGTGCGAACGCACAAACTTTCCGGCAACAAAAGTCCGATGGAGCAAAGTCCGATCGTGTGTACACAAAAGCATCAGACTTTTATACAAGCTACAGTAAGCAGCCGCGAGAATGTTTCCAGCGCGATCCGATCACGCTGGTTCTCCTCGACAGGGTACTGTACATCTTGCGCTGCCTGCAATAGGAAAAACACATTTTCCTACTGCGGCGGGCGTGAGAGGGAATTCCCCTCTGGGGGAATACCAGGCCCTTTGGTCTGTTATGGATTTTCAAGGGAACCCCCTACGCCGAAAAACGGCGTGGGGGTCCCCCCCAAAATCCATACCAGACCTTTATCCGAGCACGCAGCCCGGCTGGTCAGGAAAGGGGGTGGGGATGAGCAAGCGCCCCCCCTCCTAAGCCATACCAGGCCGCATGCCCTCAACATGGGGGGTAGGTGCTTTGGGGGAGGGGGGCCTGCGGCCCCCCCCTCCCCCAAAGCACCTTGTCCCCATGTTGATGAGGACAAGGGCCTCTTCCCGACAACCCTGGCCGTTGGTTGTAGGGGTCTGCGGGCGGGGGGCTTATCGGAAACCGGGAGCCACCTTTAATAAGGGGGCCCCCAGATCCCGGCCCCCCACCCTTTGTGAATGAGTATGGGTACATCGTACCCCTACCCATTCACCTAGGAAAAAAAGTGTCAATAAAAAAACACAGTACACAGGTTTTTAAAGTAATTTATTAGGCAGCTCCGTGGGTCTTCTTCCGACTCAGGGGGTCTTCTTCCGACTTCGGGGTCTTCTTTCGACTTCGGAGGTCTTCTTACGACTTCGGGGGTCTGTCCGGCGTCTTCTCCCGGTGTCCGGATCTTCTGTCGGCTCCTCCGCTATCTTCTGCCGCTCTTTTGCTAGTGGTGGCCCGGACTTCTGAATCGTCTTCTTCCCTCTTCTCTTCTTCCGATGTTGACACGACGCTCTCTCCAAATGGAATGCTCTCTGAGCGCTCTGCAATGGACTTATATAGGCGGTGACTCCATCCCCTTATGAGGTCAGAGTCCTGGAGCATGCTGGGACTGTGACCTCATAAGGGGGCGGGGTCATGTCATCCGCTGACCATGCCCTCTTATGAGGTCACAGTCCCAGCATGCCCTGGGACTGTGACCTCATAAGGGGACGGGGTCACCGCCTATATAAGTCCATTGCGGAGCGCTCAGAGAGCATATTAATATGTGGTTAGTATAGGTACAATATATTGTCAAATGAGTGAAAAAACAAACCTATATATAACCATAAAAATGTGATGTAAAATAACGGATACAATTGTGAGGACAATTGTGCTTTTTAAGGAAGAAGATCAAATATATCCATACAGTGGTTGTTGCAATTCTGCTACTGAGGATAAGGGACAGAAATATCAATACATTGCGAACATGAGTCCATGAGACTATAACATCATAGCCAAAATGCAAAATAATCTGAAAAAAACGTTGTTTTGTTTGCTATAAATATCTGACAGTCTCTCAAATAGATGTGATCAGCAATTAGTAGCTACACCCGGGAGTGCCTCCACCTTCCAAGGATGGGTACTCTTACCGGAACTGGTGGAGTACTCGCCGTACGGTGGTGAATCAATCAGGCATAAAACGGAAACGTGGAATCGGACTCCAAGAACAAAGTATTGGGCCTCCTCCTCTATAGGTCAGTAGGGAATCCAAAACGCCAATCACCTTAGAGATGGATGGAACTCTGGGGCAGAACACTCTGTCTTCTCATGTGCTGACCAGTGGAAAATCGTAGGCACATCTCACCGGCTACGTTTCCTCCAGAAAGTAGTATTGGTTTCAAAGTATAAAAAGGAGAGAAAACCTCCACATAGCATAAACCCAAATGGTGGAATTTATTATAATAAATACGTCTAACATCCAAACAAATGAATATAACAATAAAAACAGTTCAAATGAACAAATAAAATGCGCAGTAAAAGGTGGCTTAGGCCAGCGTAATAACCCTACGCGTTTCGTCTGCAAAGACTTCAACTGGGGTGTACGCATGCCGACTACCAACTGCGCTTATATATACAGATAGTAATTGCTAAATTGTGAGCCTGTGTGGCCATCATGGAATTTGATTACTGGTGTCAAACGTGCGTTTCAAACGTCGTGACATAACGCAACATGCAACGTGACGTCACGACGCAACTCTAAACATGTTGTGAATGGCAATATTGGAATGCTTCGCCGCATTCAGGCCTCGATCTGAGTTGCCAATCAGCGCTAAGCGTGTCATGCACTTGGCCACAACATCACTCATACGGCATGCGAGATGGACCAGCCAAGGGATATGCCATACGGCTCAAATCTCTTATTCAGTTGGTGCAGCCTAGGTGACGTCAGACACCCTAGAGTGCGCACCACACACACGTGCAGGAATGCATCTCAACCAGGCCTCAATCTAAGCCGCCACTCCGCGCTAAGCAAGTCTAACACGTGACAGAGACGTCATGCTCACACTGCATATCACGGGCCAGCACGGGGATATACCTTACAGCTCAAAACCCTTGCTTGGCCAATGCAGCGTAGTGTTGTCAGACACGTGTGCGCACGCACACCACACTGTGATGCAGAAGAAAAAAAGGATGATTAATGGAACGCACTGTGTTCCAAACCCCATAGTAAATGTAATTCACTAGAAGCTAAAACTAAATATGCGCTACAAAAAACTTCAAAAGGATGCTAATGCGGAACATCAATTAAATGGTGGAAATTATGTATATATATAAGGACATTCGGATAATGAAATTACACATGGCCAGACAGACCCCTACAAATGTGAAAATATAATACACGTATATAAAGAAAAAATATATATATATGTGTATTATATATTCACGTTTGTAAGGGTCTGTCTGGCCATGTGAAATTTCATTACTTGAATGTCTCTTATATATATGTATACATGATTTCCACTATTTAATTGATGTTTCGCATTCCAATATTGCCATTCACAACATGTTTAGAGTTGCGTTGTGACGCCATGTTGCGTTAAGTCACGGCGTTTGAAACACACGTTTGATACCGGAAATCGAATTCCATGATGGCCACACAGGCTCACAATTTAGCAATTACTATCTGTACATATAAAAGAAAAAGAGAGGGGCAAGTGGGACTTTAAATGAAGCATGTCAATTGTGTTTCGGCCGTATTTATACCTTACTTAAACGATTAACGATACAAATATAAGTGATTAAACCTTTGTCTATATAAAAATAAAAACGAGCGATAACAGGGAAAAAAGATAAACAAATACATTTATTTACACAGAAAAAGAAGGTTAGAATGATTAGAATTTATCATATATCTCTATAGTGTTTGCTCTAGGCTGCAAAGTTAATTTAAAGTTAATTCAGGCATAAACTCATAAATGTTTTCAATGGACATATACAAGATATACAAAGTCATAAGATAAATCCTAGGATTAAAGAAGGTTAGAAAGAAAGATAGACATAGATACTTTACACAGACAGCATATTCCTCAGGTGTTCTCGGGCTGGACTCCCTGTAACCATTTAGCACACTTCCTTTTATATGCATTCTCCACCAATCAGAAGATGCCACAAATGAAAGAGATGTCTCAAAATTCATGCTCGGACATTGCTGTTACAGTGCGACCCCCTCGGTGCCTACCAGTCTATGAATTAATGAACAATCTCCTTTGATCTCCCAGCCCAAACAGTCCCAACAGTAGTATGTTAATGGTCCCTGGTGAGTTGATTACCACCTAGGGGACCTTTCCTGATTCCCATCAGTGTATTGGAAGCATGTTAATGGCCCCCTGAAGAATGAATGCCTTAAGGTCTGCCAATACTCTTTGATCTAATCAACACCTCTAGGGCTTCTCGGGTTCACACCAAGGTAAATATATTTCCTAAGGTGAGCTTTGTTCTATCATGATATTAAGAAACCTATTCCCATATATGAAATATATATATACCCACACATAGATACCCACATATACACGTAGATATATATATATATATACATACATATATGTAGGAAGGCCAGCATGGTGGCCTGAATTTATGGGAGGAGCCCGGTGGGTATTTAAGCAGCCCGCTCACCTGTGGTGCTTGTCGGTTTCCTGTGCGCGATATACGTCACTAAGCCGACTATTCGATATACCAGCGTCCGCAAGTTCTTGCCTCGCAAGTTCCCGTATTCGATACTCCGTACTCAAAACTTTCGAAATCCGCGTTTTCGTTTATAGTTTGTACCACGCGTCTGGCTTGGCTGTCGCAGGTAAGGTCCCGTCGGACTTTTCGTTTTTCATATCATGTCACTAAACCGTGAGTTCAAATTTCGTTTCACCCGCATCTCACAAACTGCAATGTATATCGCTCGTACTTTCGATATGCTACAAATTCGATAGCACAGCGACGCTGACGTCGCTTCATTTCTAGCATGTCGGTATCAGTAGACAGCCATAGCCAGTCGCAATTTTGTAAATTATCAAATCAAGTTAGTTCGATACCAATCATTTCTCATTTCTGAGACATTTCTAAACTCATTACGGACATTTCAAATCATTTCTCATTTCTGAAAACATTTCTGAACTCATTTCGGACATTTCAAATCATTTCTCATTTCTGAAAACATTTCTAAACTCATTTCTGACATTTTCAAATCATTTCTCATTTCAGTCACCTACCGCGCTCCGATTCAAGTCCAGTCGCACCAAAGATGCGCCGATTCGTTCCGGTGTGCCCCAGTTATTACGGCCTCATTTCTATACATGCTCCAGAGTTACGTTATTGTCAGTCAATTGTACCTCTGTCATGGTCATCATTTCATTTCCATGTATCACGTCCCGACATGAATTCAGTCGCATGAAAAATGCACCGATTCGTCTCGGCGTGCCCCAGGATTGGCCTCATTTCTATACATGCTCCAGAGTTACGTTTTATCAGTCATTTGTACCTCTGTCATGGTTATCATTTCATTTCCATGTATCACGTCCCGACATGAATTCAGTCGCATGAAAAATGCACCGATTCGTCTCGGCGTGCCCCAGGATTGGCCTCATTTCTATACATGCTCCAGAGTTACGTTTTATCAGTCATTCGTACCTCTGTCATGGTTATCATTTCATTTCCATGTATCACGTCCCGACATGAATTCAGTCGCATGAAAAATGCACCGATTCGTCTCGGCGTGCCCCAGGATTGGCCTCATTTCTATACATGCTCCAGAGTTACGTTTTATCAGTCATTCGTACCTCTGTCATGGTTATCATTTCATTTCCATGTATCACGTTCCGACATGAATTCAGTCGCATGAAATGCACCGATTCATCTCGGCGTGCCCCAGGATTGGCCTCATTTCTATACATGCTCCAGAGTTACGTTATCAGTCATTTTTACCTCTGTCATGGTTATCATTTCATTTTCACGTATCACATTCCGACATGAAATCAGTCGCATGAAAATGCACCGATTCGTCTCGGCGTGCCCAGGATTGGCCACATTTCTGACACATGCTCCAGAGTCCAGATCATAGCTAATCGCAGACATCGGGGGATTGATCCACATCTCTGTCATGCAATTTCTACCATTTCACTCCCACAACGCATCACCGTTTCGAAACCAGTCGCATCTGAGGTGCACCGATTCGTCACGGCATGCATCACTGGTTCCGATCGCATTTCATACCTATACCAGAGCTCGGTTAGTTGCCAGTCGCTAACACGGCACAACCAATTCGAGCCGCGGTCAAAACAATCATTTCTCTCATTTCATTTAATACTGCACTCCTATTCGAATCCAGATGCATCAAACAAGCACCGATTCGTCCCAGGAGCACCAATATTTTCAGTTGCCCCATTTCAATACATGCTCCAGAGCCCGGTTCACGGTCGAACAAATCGTGACACGACCAGGCCGCACCTCTGTCATGCAGTTCATTCATTTCACAATCAAAGCAAACATTTCGAATCATTTCATTGTCACAAGATTGCAAGCATCATACAAATCATTGCTTCAAGTTACTTAGCAATCCCTTCACGAATTGTCACCTTTTCATTTTCCTCAAAAAAAAAAAAAAAAAAAATCCATACCTATACCAGAGCTCGGTCGGTTGCCAGTCGCAAAACACGGCACAACCAATTCAAGCCTCGGTCAAGGTAAACATTTCTCTCATTTCATTTCATGCTGCGCTCCGATTCGAATCCAGATGCATCAAACAAGCACCGATTCGTCCCGGTGTGCACCAATGTTTCTTCTGTTGCCTCATTTCAGTACATGCTCCAGAGCCCGGTTCACGGTCGCATCAGTCACGACACGACCAGGCCGGACCTTTGTCATGCAGTTCAGTCATTTCAAACATCAAGGCAAACATTTCGAATCATTTCGTTCTCACAAAAAAAAAAAAAAAAAAAATATACGAGCTCAAAAACAGGATATTCTCATCAGATCAAATCATGTCACAGGCCGGCAGCGAAGACTTCACGGCCCCTCTGTCGGCTTTCTCACAGGCCTCATTTCACTACCTCACAGTACGTACGAATGTGGGAATATTCGTTCAGCAGCCATCGACGAACAAACCATAGATCGGCTCTTACAAACAGAACTAGACCGAGAGTACGTTATAGGCCTTTCACTCAGCCCCCTTTCAGCACTTGGAGAGTCAGCCCTATTTGGGGCTTGTCAAGGGCAAATTCACAAATAAATTACGTTTGGGGTACCACCTGTCTGCGCCTCATTCTTCCCACATCCCCAGTCTCAATTCCCTGATTCCCTCCGAAGAATTCTCCCTAAAATATTCCTCCGTAGACATGCCGATACAAGCAGTCATCAAAGCAGGTACAGGTGCCTGGCTTTCCAAAACCGACATCTCGGATGCCTTTAAGCTCCTGCCTATCCATCCATCCCTTTGGTGCTGGCATGGCATCAAGTGGAAGGAGGCATATTATTTGGCCACAAAACTGACGTTCGGTTCGAAGAGCAGCCCTTGGCTCTTCGACACATTCGCTCAGTCTCTTGCTTGGATACTGTTACACAAGGCTCAGTGACAAAAGTCATCCATTACCTGGACGACTTCCTACTTCCTATAGAACCTCCCAGCAAGCCCCCAGGAGACCTCGACAAACTCAGAGCGATATTCGGAAAACCCAATCTTCCCATCACCGAGCACAAAGTAGAAGGCCCAGCACATAACATCACCTTTCTCGGGGCCAACTTAGACACCTGCGCTATGCAAGCCAGTCTCCCCCTCGACAAACTAACCCGCATTAAGGCGGTCCTTCACAAATTCACCCACACCAAGGGGTGTACCAAGAAGCAGTTGCAATCTCTCCTGGCAATGCTGAATTTCGCCATACGAATTATTCCACAAGGCCGCACCTTCGTGTCACGCCTGCTGAGATTCCTGCCAGAAACACAAGACCCCGATCAGATCTTAAATCTAGACTCCGCAGCAATAGCGGACCTATCTATGTGGGACGAATTCCGTCCTCCCGGAATGGCATATCCCTAATTATACCCATGGTTTCAGCCCTGTCACCCCAGGTGGTGACAGACGCTGCAGCCACCACAGGTTTCGCTGCAATTTTTGGCCATCATTGGTTTTCAGGACCCTGGCCTCAACAGATACTGTTGATACCCGGCTTTATTCAAAACATCTTCCCTCCTCGAACTCTATCCCATGGTGGCAGCTGCACAACTCTGGGGTCACCATTGGACAGGGCAAACCGTAGTCTTCACCACCGACAATCAGGCCACGGCAGACATCAACAAAGGCAGGTCCAATTCCCCAGCAGTCATGTCCTTCCTGCGCAGATTGGTACAACTGTTCTTACAGCATCAGTTTAACATACACTGTGCATTTATTCCAGGCAGACACAATTTAGCTGCTGACGCACTGCCACGTTCTAACTACACCTCCTTTTCAAACAGGTTCCCGGAGCCGATCCAGTGTCGGCCCCTATCCCTGCCTGGTCACAACTGACCCTGGACTAGTCTAACATTTACAAGGAGCAACGCAGCTCATCAATCACTCACTCTCTCATAACACACTCAAAGCCTACCAGACAGCTTGAAAGGCGTTCAATAAATTTCTCACATCCTGCCGTAAAGGACCAATAGATGTCAAACAGGTACTGGCCTTCATTTCATACTGCCACACTCAGCTGGCTTTATCTTACAATACCATTCGGCTACACCTAGCCGGCATACAACATTTCGTGACCCTGGAAGACCCCACAAAATCTTCACTGTTCTCATCACACGCTATACGAGCCATCCTAAGGGGCATCCAGAAACAACAACCAGTGATCAGTACTAAGCGCTTACCCATTACGGGGCCCATCTTCAGGGATATGTCGACTATTCTGGCTACTTCGCCATTCGGTCTGCTGCCCAGCACGGTCCTACAAGCAGCCATATAGTTGGCTTACTACGGGTTCACCTATAACCACCCCACAGACCAAGTATTACGCAGACGGCACTTGCTTCGCCACCAAGACCATTTCATCCTTCACCTCGAGGTTTCTTAAACCCAGGAAACAGGCTCTGGAGTGGACATTCACCTCTACAGAACCAATAACAGCTGGTGTCCAGTCACCGTACTTAACCGTCTCCTCTCACTCCTGCCTGAACAATCGGACACCAGTCCTCTTCTACCATTCCCAGTTAAACCCTTAAACGCATGTCACTTTGTAAAACACATAAGGATACTTCTCCGCAATCTTCACCTTAAACCCAGTCAGTACTCCGGACACTCCTTCCGCATCGGAGCAGCCTCCGCAGCAACCCGCCAGGGGGTTCCAGACCACATCATCAAAAGACTAGGCAGATGGAAATCAGCCTGCGTCGCCCGGTATATACCCAATCCTCAAGTAGAGATGGCACAGGCATTCTCCAAATTGGCTCAATGAATACCTGAAAACCAATTATATATTATACCCCTACCTGAATGTTTTTGCCCCCTTATTTTGGCATACCGGCCATTAGACCAAGGCATACTTTCAGGTCCATTTCATATGGTAAGTCCACACTTCCAGGTCTATTTCCGATGGTAAGTCTTATCTTTATTATAAGTGTTATCTATGTCCATATCGGACATAGGGCTCCGACCATAAGTAGGAAGGCCAGTATGGTGGCCTGAATTTATGGGAGGAGCCCGGTGGGTATTTAAGCAGCCCGCTCACCTGTGGTGCTTGTCGGTTTCCTGTGCGCGATACCCACCCTCCCATCCCCATTTCAAGGCATTCATTTCATTTCATTCATTTCATCTCATTTCTCTCTACAGAATAATCATTTCTTAAAACCAGGGTATGCCCCCTTATTTTGGCATACCGGCCATTAGACCAAGGCACACTTTCAGGTCCATTTCATATGGTAAGTCCACACTTCCAGGTCTATTTCCGATGGTAAGTCTTATCTTTATTATAAGTGTTATCTATGTCCATATCGGACATAGGGCTCCGACCATAAATATATATATATATATATACATATACATATACATATATATATATATATATATATATATATATATATATATATATATATATATATATATATATATATATATATATATATACATACATACATCCTATGGGGCAAGGCAGTTTAAATTGGAGTCCTTGCAATGGTCCACTTGAATCTCATTGATATAAATATGATATCCAATATTTCCATCACAATTGAAAGTATAATAATGAATGCATGTGATTAGGTAAAATGATTGGATTTAATTTATAGTCAAGTCCATGATTTTGATGCATACAGTACCAATAAAATAGTATAGATACAGACATAGTCGCATGACTTAATATATAAGCATATTTAGCAGTAACAATCATTGAAGACTCAGTAGTGTAAACAAATCAATGGACATACATATATGCAATTCATAACAGAAATACATGAATTAAAATCGCCAAACAAAATCACAAAATCGCATGAAATGAAAAAACTTGATAAAAAATTGATAAATGTCAGGAATAGATTGGCTTGATAGGGCATCCTTAGTTTGAGAACCCGACGCGTTTCTTGGCTTCTTGCCAGTCATCAGGGGTGAGATGCATAATTTAACTGGGTGGAAGACACCCCGCTCCCTCGGTGACCAAGTCGCACCATCATTAATTAATTTTTATTTTTTTTCAGATGCACCAAGTACACATTTCTTTCAGCCATTCTATCCATCCAACACATTCAACTCTAGATTTACTTTCTTTGACACATCTTTGACACATTTACACTACTGAGTCTTCAATGATTGTTACTACTAAATATGCTTATATATTAAGTCATGCGACTATGTCTGTATCTATACTATTTTATTGGTACTGTATGCATCAAAATCATGGACTTGACTATAAATTAAATCCAATCATTTTACCTAATCATATGCATTCATTATTATACTTTCAATTGACATGCTTCATTTAAAGTCCCACTTGCCCCTCTCTTTTTCTTGTATATATGGACCCGGGATGGAAGCATGCCATTGATATTAAGTTATGCGACTGGTCACTCTCTTTGTTTATATTTATATTTGGGTGGAAGACACCCCGCTCCCTCGGTGACCAAGTCGCACCATCATTATTTAATTTTTACTCATCCTTAGTTCAAATATCTTTTTGTATCTTTTTCCTAACTCCGTTACCAATTTTTCAACATAGTCTCGGTCTTAAACAGTCCGTGACTATGTAATATATTTTTACATGTGGTCCCTTGAGTTTATTGAGAACTATTTGTATTAACTTCAAGGTTTTTATTCCCTGGTATCCATTTATTGATTCAAATCCAGCATATGGGCTGGGGTGTTTTGATATTTTGCAGTCTCTCTGCCCGGGGTTGCGATGTGCTCAGCTCCCTCCCCACCTCCCCTCATTTATTTCGGGGCGGTTGGGGCCCGATCTCAATGCATCGGCGCCATGCACAAATTGGCCCCCCGAGCGACTTTAATTGACACCACAAGGTGGGAGCCGGGTTTTTTTTTGTTTGTTTTTTTTTTCTTTTGTTCCATCTGACGCCTACAGCTGTGATGAGCAAATATCCACTGAGGTACTCTCAGCTGTGATTGCTCTCTCGTCTCTCAGCTGCCAATGACGTCATGCATGACACTGGCAGGGACCCGCCCAGGGCCAGAGTATATCAGCCGGGACCGACAGACTGACGGTTCACTCCCTCACTGTGCTTCGCTAGGAAAGGACTGCTCTGTTAAGCAGCCACTATTCAACACATGGGTAATTAATATATTTTTTTTTAATCTTTTTTCCTGCTTACAGTACACACATTCCCATCCTCTCACCTATTTACTTAGTGCATGACACCCTCTATTTTCACACATTTCCTATGGTTTCTTATCCTATCTTTCTTCACGTGCATTTTTATGCATCCAATTCATTTCCATTCCCCCTCATTATCTCATTTTATTTTTTCAGATGCACCAAGTACACATTTCTTTCAGCCATTCTATCCATCCAACACGTTCAACTCTAGATTTACTTTCTTTGACACATCCCATTTTCTCTAATTTTCTGCAGATTTTCCCATTTACAACTCATTGATCAGTATATTGAGGGCTCAGGAATCAGTTGGCTGTGGTTTTTCCTGGCCCACCCTCCAATCACTTTGGGAGGATGGTCGGTGCCCTGCCTCAACCCCGGTTGAGACGGTTATATCGCACACCCTAACAGATCCCATTGCTGGTAACTCTTCTTGACTTTTGGGCTATTGTGTAAGTAGCTTTTCTATTCAAAGTAGACAATTTGGACATTTCTGATGCAATTTTCTCTGTTGGCCGGAGGTTCCACATGTATCAATATTTATGATATTCCTTTGTTTTTCTCAGTTAAATTATGCATCTCACCCCTGATGACTGGCAAGAAGCCAAGAAACGCGTCGGGTTCATAAACTAAGGATGCCCTATCAAGCCTAAATCTATTCCTGACATTTATCAATTTTTTATCGAGTTTTTTCATTTCATGCGATTTTGTGATTTTGATTGGCGATTTTAATTCATGTATTTCTGTTATGAATTGCATATATGTACACTACCGTTCAAAAGTTTGGGGTCACCCAAACAATTTTGTGTTTTCCATGAAAAGTCACACTTATTCACCACCATACGTTGTGAAATGAATAGAAAATAGAGTCAAGACATTGACAAGGTTAGAAATAATGATTTGTATTTGAAATAACATTGTTTTTACATCAAACTTTGCTTTCATCAAAGAATCCTCCTTTTGCAGCAATTACAGCATTGCACACCTTTGGCATTCTAGCTGTTAATTTATTGAGGTAAGCTGGAGAAATTGCACCCCACGCTTCTAGAAGCAGCTCCCACAAGTTGGATTGGTTGGATGGGCACTTCTGGCGTACCATACGGTCAAGCTGCTCCCACAACAGCTCAATGGGGTTCAGATCTGGTGACTGTGCTGGCCACTCCATTACCGATAGAATACCAGCTGCCTGCTTCTGCTGTAAATAGTTCTTGCACAATTTGGAGGTGTGTTTAGGGTCATTGTCCTGTTGTAGGATGAAATTGGCTCCAATCAAGCGCTGTCCACTGGGTATGGTATGGCGTTGCAAAATGGAGTGATAGCCTTCCTTATTCAGAATCCCTTTTACCCTGTACAAAGCTCCCACCTTACCAGCACCAAAGCAACCCCAGACCATCACATTACCTCCACCATGCTTAACAGATGGCGTCAGGCATTCTTCCAGCATCTTTTCATTTGTTCTGCGTCTCACAAACGTTCTTCTTTGTGATCCAAACCCCTCAAACTTGGATTCATCCGTCCACAACACTTTTTTCCAGTCTTCCTCTGTCCAATGTCTGTGTTCTTTTGCCCATCTTAATCTTTTTCTTTTATTGGCCAGTCTCAGATATGGCTTTTTCTTTGCCACTCTGCCCTGAAGCCCAAAATCCCGCAGCCGCCTCTTCACTGTAGATGTTGACACTGGTGTTTTGCGGGTACTATTTAATGAAGATGCTAGTTGGGGACCTGTGAGGCGTCTGTTTCTCAAACTAGAGACTCTAATGTGCTTATCTTCTTGCTTAGTTGTGCAACGCGGCCTCCCACTTCTTTTTCTACTCTGGTTAGAGCCTGTTTGTGCTGTCCTCTGAAGGGAGTAGTACACACCGTTGTAGGAAATCTTCAATTTCTTTGCAATTTCTCGCATGGAATAGCCTTCATTTCTAAGAACAAGAATAGACTGTCGAGTTTCAGATGAAAGTTCTCTTTTTCTGGCCATTTTGAGCGTTTAATTGACCCCACAAATGTGATGCTCCAGAAACTCAATCTGCTCACAGGAAGGTCAGTTTTGTAGCTTCTGGAAGGAGCTAGACTGTTTTTAGATGTGTGAACATGATTGCACAAGGGTTTGCTAATCATCAATTAGCCTTCTGAGCCAATGAGCAAACACATTGTACCATTAGAACACTGGAGTGATAGTTGCTGGAAATGGGCCTCTATACACCTATGTAGATATTGCACCAAAAACTAGACATTTGCAGTTAGAATAGTCATTTACCACATTAGCAATGTATAGAGTATATTTGTTTAAAGTTAGGACTAGTTTAAAGTTAGCTTCATTTAAAAGTACAGTGCTTTTCCTTCAAAAATAAGGACATTTCAATGTGACCCCAAACTTTTGAACGGTAGTGTATGTCCATTGATTTGTTTACACTACTGAGTCTTCAATGATTGTTACTGCTAAATATGCTTATATATTAAGTCATGCGACTATGTCTGTATCTATACTATTTTATTGGTACTGTATGCATCAAAATCATGGACTTGACTATAAATTAAATCCAATCATTTTACCTAATCACATGCATTCATTATTATACTTTCAATTGACATGCTTCATTTAAAGTCCCACTTGCCCCTCTCTTTTTCTTGTATATATGGACCCGGGATGAAAGCATGCCATTGATATTAAGTTATGCGAATGGTCACTCTTTGTTTATCTGTATATATAAGCGCAGTTGGTGGTCGGCATGCGTACACTCCAGTTGAAGTCTTTGCGGACGAAACGCGTAGGGTTAATACGCTGGCCCAAGCCACCTTTTACTGGGCATTTTATTTGTTCAATTGAACTGTTTTTACTATAATATTCATTTGCTAAAAATCATTTAAGTTAATTTTTTTTCCTCATTAATGTACACACAGCACCTCATATTGACAGAAAAACACAGAATTGTTGACATTTTTGCAGATTTATTAAAAAAGAAAAGCTGAAATATCACATAGTCCTAAGTATTCAGACCCTTCACTGTGACACTCATATATTTAACTCAGGTGCTGTCCATTCCTTCTGATCATCCTTGAGATGGTTCTACACCTTCATTTGAGTCCAGCTGTGTTTGATTATATTGATTGGACTTGATTAGGAAAGCCACACACCTGTCTATATAAGACCTTACAGCTCACAGTGTATGTCAGAGCAAATGAGAATCGTGAGGTCAAAGGAACTGCCTGAAGAGCTCAGAGACAGAATTGTAGCAAGGCACAGATCTGGCCTAGGTTACAAAAAAATTTCTGCTGCACTTAAGGTTCCTAAGAGCACAGTGGCCTCCATAATCCTTAAATGGAAGATGTTTGGGATGACCAGAACCCTTCCTAGAGCTGGCCATCCGGCCAAACTAAGCTATCGGGGGAGAAGCGCCTTTGTGACAGAGGTACAGAAGAACCCAAAGATCACTGTGGCTGAGCTCTAGAGATGCAGTCGGGAGATGGGAGAAAGTTGTAGAAAGTCAACCATCACTGCAGCCCTCCACCAGTCAGGGCTTTATGGCAGAGTGGCTCGACGGAAGCCTCTCCTCAGTGCAAGACACATGAAAGCCTGCATGGAGTTTGCTAAAAAAACACCTGAAGGACTCCAAGATGGTGAGAAATAAGATTCTCTGGTCTGATGAGACCAAGATAGAACTTTTTGGCCTTAATTCTAAGCGGTATGTGTGGAGAAAACCAGGCACTGCTCATCACCTGTCCAATACAATCCCAACAGTGAAGCATAGTGGTGGCAGCATCATGCTGTTGAGGTGTTTTTTAGCTGCAGGGACAGGACGACTGGTTGCAATTGAGGGAAAGATGAATGCGGCCAAGTACAGGGATATCCTGGACGAAAACCTTCTCCTGAGTGCTCAGGACCTGAGACTGGGCCGAAGGTTTACCTTCCAACAAGACAATGACCCTAAGCACACAGCTAAAATAACGAAGGAGTGGCTTCACAACAACTCCGTGACTGTTCTTGAACGGCCCAGCCAGAGACCTGACTTAAACCCAATTGAGCATCTCTGGAGAGACCAAAAAATGGCTGTCCACCAACGTTTACCATCCAACCTGACAGAACTGGAGAGGATCTGCAAAGAGGAATGGCAGAGGATCCCCAAATCCAGGTGTGAAAAACGTGTTGCATCTTTCCCAAAAAGACTCATGGCTGTATTCGATCAAAAGGGTGCTTCTACTAAATACTGAGCAAAGGGTCTGAATACTTAGGACCATGTGATATTTCAGTTTTTCTTTTTTATTAAATCTGCAAAAATGTCAACAATTCTGTGTTTTTCTGTCAATATGGGGTGCTGTCTGTACATTAATGAGGAAAAAAATGAATTTAACCACTTTAGCCCCGGACCATTATGCTGCCTAAGGACCAGAGGACTTTTTCCAATTTGGCACTGCGTCGCTTTAACTGCTCATTGCGCAGTCATGCAATGCTGTACCCAAACAAAATTTGCGTCCTTTTCTTCCCACAAATAGAGCTATCTTTTGATGGTATTTGTTCACCTCTGCGGTTTTTAATTTTTGCGCTATAAACTGAAAAAGACCGAAAATTTTGAAAAAAAAATGATATTTTCTAATTTTTGTTATAAAAAAAATCCAATAAACTCAATTTTAGTCATACATTTAGGTCAAAATGTATTCGGCCACATGTCTTTGGTAAAAAAAAATGTCAATAAGCGTATATTTATTGGTTTGCGAAAAAGTTAAAGCGTCTACAAACTAGGGTACATTTTCTGGAATTTACACAGCTTTTAGTTTATGACTGCCTATGTAATTTCTTGAGGTGCATAAATGGCAGGGCAGTACAAACCCCCCCCCCCCCCCAAATGACCCCATTTTGGAATGTAGACACCCCAAGGAAATTTCTGAGAGGCATGTTGAACCCATTGAAAATTTATTTTTTTGTCCCAAGTGATTGAATAATGACAACAACAAAAAAAATATTTACAAAAAGTTGTCACTAAATGATATATTGCTCACACAGGCCATGGGCCTATGTGGAATTGCACCCCAAAATACATTCAGCTGCTTCTCCTGAGTACGAGGATACCACATGTGTGGGACTTTTTGGGAGCCTAGCCGCGTACGGGGCCCCGAAAACCAATCACAGCCTTCAGGATTTCCAAGGGCGTTGATGTATTTTGGGGTGTAATTTCACATATTCCCATGGCATGTTTGAGCAATATATCATTTAGTGACAACTTTGTGCAAAAAAAAAAAAAATTGTCTCTTTCCCGCAACTTGTGTCACAATATAAAATATTCCATGGACTCGACATGACTCTCAGCAAATAGCTTGGGGTGTCTACTTTCCAAAATGGGGTCATTTGGGGGGGGGTTTGAACTGTCCTGGCATTTTATGCACAACATTTAGAAGCTTATGTCACACATCACCCACTTTTCTAACCACTTGAAGACAAAGCCCTTTCTGACACTTTTTGTTTACATGAAAAAATTATTTTTTTTTGCAAGAAAATTACTTTGAACCCCCAAACATTATATATTTTTTAAAGCAAATGCCCTACAGATTAAAATGGTGGGTGTTTCATTTTTTTGTTCACACAGTATTTGTGCAGTATTTTGGGGAAAAAAACACACTTTTTTAAATTTTAATGCACTAAAACACACTATATTGCCCAAATGTTTGATGAAATAAAAAAGATGATCTTAGGCCGAGTACATGGATACTAAACATGACATGCTTTACAATTGCACACAAACGTGCAGTGGCAACAAAATAAATACATTTTAAAAGCCTTTAAAAGCCTTTACAGGTTACCACTTTAGATTTACAGAGGAGGTCTACTGCTAAAATTACTGCCCTTGATCTGACCTTCGCGGTGATACCTCACATGCATGGTGCAAATGCTGTTTACGTTTGACGACAGACCGCTGCTTGCGTTCGCCTTAGCGCGAGAGCAGGGGGCGACAGGGGTGCTTTTTTTTTTTTCTTTATTATTTTTTTGCTTTTTTATCTTATTTTTAAACTGTTCCTTTCATTTTTATTTTTTTTTTTAATCATTTTTATTGTTATCTCAGGGAATGTAAATATCCCCTATGATAGCAATAGGTAGTGACAGGTACTCTTTTTTGAAAAAATTGGGGTCTAGGGGACCCTAGATCTCTCCTCTGCCCTCAAAGCATCTGACCACACCAAGATCGGTGTGATAAAATGCTTTCCCAATTTCCCAATGGCGCCGTTTACATCCGGCGAAATCTAAGTCATGAAATGCTCGTAGCTTCCGGTTTCTTAGGCCATAGAGATGTTTGGAGCCACTCTGGTCTCTGATCAGCTCTATGGTCAGCTGGCTGAATCACTGGCTGCATTCTCAGGTTCCCTGTTGAGACAGGAGAGCCAGAGAAAAACACGGAAGATGGTGGGGGGGGGCATCTAAAAGCAGTCTAGAGGCTAATTAGCCGCTAGGATTGCTTTTACATGAAAGCCGACCGCTGGCTGAAAAGAATGATACCAAGATGATACCTAAACCTGCAGGCATCATTCTGGTATAACCACTCAAAGTTGTGAATGGCGTACCTGAAGACAAAAAAATGGTTAACAATAAAACACAGTAAACGGTAAAGTATAAAAAATTGCATACCTGAAAAGCAAACATGATAAAACATAATAACAATAAAACATTGCAGAATAGAATACAGTAAAAAAGAGCAGAACAATAGAGAGAGAGAATAGAGAGAGAGAGAACAATAAAACGACAACTATTTTTTTTTATTTTATATATTTTTTTTTTACACTTTTTTTGTAACTAACTTTTTTTGTAACCGGTTCCAGGTTCGGGTCTCTCAAAATGCGATGGCATCTTGAGAGACCCTGTGAAAGTGTGCCTAGTCTGTGCAATGCTGTACCCTACGCTAATACTCAACTAGTGAATGGTAGCGTTCAAAACATTCACCAATGCAAAGACCAGGATTGTCAGGACAGGAGGGACAATAATAGCGGGTGTCACGCCTATATCTGCGCTTGCTGCAGACACAACATCTTTTTTGGGGGGGTTCGTTGGGTAGGGGTACTCGGGAGGACATAAAGAAAATGCCTCTCATGCAGCCGACTGCATTTGGTTGGGGATGTGAATGGGGGAAGTACGGGCGCTGCAGAAGTGGTGGGTTCCCAATTAGGATTGGCGAATGCAGCAGGAAGGGCACTATGGGCACGACGGGCCTGTTTGTCTTCTTCTTGGTGGCAGCGGGACACTACTTGTCCTCACCAGCTTGAACTGCACTTATGGGACTCGCCACGTCACCAAGTCTTACTGCAGTGCTGGTTTGACTATGACCGGGGTGTACTAGGCCCCTGGCGCTTGCCAGTTCAACAAAACGCTACCAAAAAAACTGTTAGCGATCGCAGGGATCAGGCCTGATTCTGCGAACGCTGCAGTTATGCGTTTAGTAATTTGTAAGTGACAGTGATCGATTGATACTGCACTTGGGTGGGCTGGCCTGGGCCGGGCGGAGGGGCAAAAAGCAGGTGCTAGCAGGTATCTGGGCTGATCCCGCTAACACTGCGTTTTTGGGAACCCTAAACTGCTGGGGACGCTAGTATAGATCTGATCGGATCAGATATTGATCCGTTCAGATACTACACCACTAAGGGAGGTGTACGGTGCGTGCGTGGGTGTTAGCGGTACTGGCGCTAACCTGACGCTGCCTGTGGCTGGTGCTAGCCAGTTCACCAAAATGCTACCAAAAAAACTGTTAGCGATCGCAATGATCAGGCCTGACTCTGCGAACGCTGCAGTTATGCGTTTAGTGTTTTGTAAGTGTCAGTGATCGATCGATACTGCACTTGGGTGGGCTGGGCTGGGCCGGGCGGAGGGGCAAAACGCAGGTGCTAGCAGGTATCTGGGCTGATCCCCCTAACACTGCATTTTTGGGAACCCTAAACTGCTGGGGACGCCAGTATAGATCTGATCGGATCAGATATTGATCCGTACAGATACTATAGCACTAAGGGAGGTGTACGGTGCGTGCGTGGGTGTTAGCGCTACTGGCACTAACCTGACGCTGCCTGGGGCTGGTTCCTGTCAGTTCACCAAAACGCTACCAAAAAAACTGTTCGCGATCGCAGGGATCAGGCCTGACTCCGCGAACGCTGCAGTTATGCATTTAGTGTTTTGTAAGTGACAGTGATCGATCGATACTGCACTTGGGTGGGCTGGGCTGGGCCGGGCGGAGGGGCAAAACACAGGTGCTAGCAGGTATCTGGGCTGATCCCGCTAACACTGCGTTTTTGGGAACCCTAAACTGCTGGGGACGCTAGTATAGATCTGATCGGATCAGATATTGATCAGTTCAGATACTACACCACTAAGGGAGGTGTACGGTGCGTGCGTGGGTGTTAGCGGTACTGGCGCTAACCTGACGCTGCCTGGGGCTGGTGCTTGCCAGTTCACCAAAATGCTACCAAAAAAACTGTTAGTGATCGCAATGATCAGGCCTGACTCTGCGAACGCTGCAGTTATGCGTTTAGTGTTTTGTAAGTGTCATTGGTCGTTTGATACTGCACTTGGGTGGGCTGGGCTGGGCCGGGCGGAGGGGCAAAACGCAGGTGCTAGCAGGTATCTGGGCTGATCCCGCTAACACTGTGTTTTTGGGAACCCTAAACTGCTGGGGACGCTAGTATAGATCTGATCGGATCAGATATTGATCCGTTCAGATACTATACCACTAAGGGAGGTGTACGGTGCGTGCGTGGGTGTTAGCGCTACTGGCACTAACCTGACGCTGCCTGGGGCTGGTGCTTATCAGTTCACCAAAACGCTACCAAAAAAACTGTTAGAGATCGCAGGGATCAGGCCTGACTCTGCGAACGCTGCAGTTATGCGTTTAGTGTTTTGTAAGTGACAGTGATCGATCGATACTGCACTTGGGTGGGCTGGGACAGGCGGAGGGGCAAAACGCAGGTGCTAGCAGGTATCTGGGCTGATCCCGCTAACACTGCGTTTTTGGGAACCCTAAACTGCTGGGGACGCTATTACAGATCTGATCGGATCAGATATTGATCCGTTCACATACTATACCACTAAGGAAGGCGTATGCTGCGTGCGTGGGTGTTGGCGGTACTGGCGCTAATCTGACGCTGCTTGGGGCGACGCATATCACCGCCGGGCGATCAGGGGGCTAAACCTTTATTAGGTAATAAACGGCAGGTGCCCTGACACTATAAAAAATAAACGAACTAACCAGCGTCACCCGTAACAGTTATACGGTGATCAGTGGTGAAAGGGTTAACTAGGGGGCAATCAAGGGCTTAAAACATTTATTAGGTAGTATATGGGGGTCCCTGTCGCTATAAAACGCTGACGGTGAACCTAAATATTTACCTCCCTAACTAGCGTCACCAGTGACACTAATACAGTGATCAGAAAAATGATCACTTAGTGACACTGGCGACGGGGGGTGATCAAGGGGTTAAAACTTTATTGGGGGGGTTAGGGGGGTATCCTAGACCTAAAGGGGGCTAACAGTAACTGTCCCACCACACTAATTGTCACAAACTGACACCATGCAGTAATCAGAAAAAAAAAAAAAACTGCTTGGTGTCAGTGTGACAGAGGGGGGGTGATTGGGGGGGATCGGGGGGTAATCGGGGGGGATCGGGGGTGTAATGTATGCCTGGCGTGTTCTACTGTATGTGTGTGTTTGTGTAACTCACATTTCAGTCTTCTCTCCTCGGCGCCGGAACGGAAAATGCCGAGCCGAGGAGAGATGACATAATTTCCTCTGCCTCTGTGTACAATACAGAGGCAGGGAAATGATCCCAATGGCCAGGAGCGATCGCGATCGGACCCCCCACCCGCGGGCAGGCAAGGACGTACATGTAAGCCCTTTTGCCTGCCCATGCCATTCTGCCGACGTACATCGTCGTGAGGCGGTCGTCAAGTGGTTAAATAATTTTAGCAAATGGCTGCAATATAACAAAGAGTGAAAAATTTAAGGGGTCTGAATACTTTCCGTCCCCACTGTATTTATAGCAAACAGCGTTTTTTCAGATTATTTTGCCTGTTGGCTATGATGTTATAATCGCATGGATTCATGTTCGCACAATGTATTGATATTTCTGTCCCCCAGAATTGCAACAACCACTGTATGGATATATTTGATCTTCTTCCTTAAATAGCACAATTGTCCTCACAATTGTATCCGTTGTTTTACATCACATTTTTATGGTTTTATATATTTTTGTTTTTTCACTAATTTGACAATATATTGTACCTATACTAACCACATATTAATATTAGACCACTCATATTAATATAAATTTTTTAGTTCTAGTCCATGCAACTTGTTTGCGACTCATTATCACATTTGAACTTTTTATACACTCACTGTGTCTAGTATATTTGTATTTGTTTTCCTATATGAGAAACGCATTTGTGTATTTTGGATCACATTAACTCTAAGCGCTTGTTTGGATAGTTTTTTATGACCAAAATGCATCATTACTGCTACACATTTATCACCAGGGATTGCAGCCTCCAATTAGACAGCTGCTCTCCCTGAAACACCAACAGGGTCTTCAGAGGAACAACCTCCACTCCATCTGTACAGTGACACAGCGCCACCTACTTGATGAAGGACAACTGCACCTGCCTACAAGCAATTCTTGTTAAATGGTTTGTTTCAACCCGCTAACTGACACTTTAGCGGAAGCTCCTTTAACAGATCAAGCTGTTCAGCTTTCCATCTTCTGTCCACCCCTGTATACTTGTGACTGCATTCTGCAAGAGAATGGTAGAGAGAATTTATTTATAATAGGTTAGGAAACATAAAAACGTATCCTGTTTGGTAGTCTGTAAAGTTGAAATAATCGCTTGACACACAAGGGGAGGGAGATAGTACAAAAGGACATCATCATTGAGGTGTACCTTGGATATCATAGTGCCTAAATATGCCCTTTTTTGGGGTAAAAGTCTAATATAAATACAGCAAGCATCTAAACTACATCTTTTGATTCAGCCGCTAGACTAATGGCAGGTTACCCTAATAAAAACATACAAGGTAATTTGCTGTTATCTTATCTATCTCACAAAGTGTTATTTTACCTCTAGGTGGATCCTTTTCTACTTTCCTTGCATAGACACCCACTGAAATTCACAGTTTTAACCAGATGGAAGCTAGTGTTATTTTAAGGAGTGATAACCTGTGTGTTAATCTTTGTGAATTGACTTTAACATTGATTTTATCATAAGGGCCAATAAAATAACACTAAAGGAACTATTATTAGCGGATAGTGGAAACCATTATGTGCTCTCTGCTGGACACTGCACTGTTACTCCACATCGGGCCTGCATTTTATGTGCCATGTATAAAATGCAGGCCTTGTTAGGGAGTCTGTGGCCTAATGCTACAGAGAGAACTCATTGATGGATGGCTTTTTTCTAATTCTATTCATTTAAATCGTGTTCTGCTTGCTTTTTAGGCTCTATAATGCTAACAACACTACTTTATAAATGTGCAGTGTGTGTGTATTTGTGTGTATGTGTGCTTTATTTTTATTTATTTTTTTAAATTTTTTATTTATGATCGGAACAGGGCCACACGGGCCCACAATATACAAAATAACATTCAATACAGAGTATAAATCAGCATTGCTATATAACAACTTTTGACAATAGATACTCCTCCTATGTCATTGCCGCCTGATAACACATTACAAACCATTAACAGGAGGGTTTTGTATTCGGTAATGAAGCTGTCGTCTGCATTTATTAATATCCAGATGTGTTGTCAAGGTCCCCTTATTTTCTTTTATTAATAAGAAAGAGAAAAAAGAAAAAGAGAAGAGTAATGGGGTTGGGGGGGGGGGGGGGTGGAAGAGGGAAGAGGATTTGAGGAGGTGTATGGGGTATACTGGAGCAGAAAATCCCCTCGAGCATGGGGTGTCCCAAGGATTCTCTCTTGGTACATTGGTTTGAGTCAGCTGTGGCTACGTCTATTGGGAGCTCGTACTGCCGAAGGGACATCTATCATGTAGTCACATTGGCTCCCCTGAGTGCCTGGCCCTCATCTGAGTAAATGAAAATATTCCATTGTTGCCAAGTGTTAGTGAAGGATTCCTGTCTGTCCTGTGCTGTAAGAATTAGGTCTTCCATTTGTTTTATTTCCTCTATTTTCCTTAGCCAAAGTTTTATGGAGGGTGGGTGTGTGGATTTCCACTGAAGTGGTATGCAGGCTTTGGCTGCATCTAAGAGGTGTCTTATCAGTGATTTTTTGTAGATTTTCTCAGGGATGTTAGTCGCATGCAATAGGAAGAATGCGGGGTCTTCCGGGATTATACGTTCAGTAAATTTTTGGGTTATTCTTCTGATTTCTTGCCAGTACTGGATCAGCCTCGGGCAAGACCAGAAAATATGTAGAAGTGTCCCCTTGTCAGCCATGCATCCCCAGCAGGTATCAGTTGTTGTCGGAAAAAATCTGTGGAGTAGTGTTGGGGTTCTATACCATCGTGAAAGAATCTTGTAGTTGGTCTCCTGAATTTTACTACAGATGGAGGATTTATGTGTGAACTTTAAAATGTATTGGAGTTTGGGTGTATTGAACTAACAGTTCAGTTCTGTTTCCCATTTGGCTAGGCCCGGTGGAATGAAATCTGCCTTTGGTGTGTTTAATAGGTTATATGCCTGTGAAAGTGTGTATGTTATGGGTCCAGTGTTGTCGCAGAGTCCCTCCAACAATGTAAGGGGTTTGTCGTCGGTGTCAGGCGGTTTTAAGGAATGTAGGAAGTGGCCTAATTGCCGGGCTCTCCAGAAGTCTAGGCCGAACCGTCCTCTAGGGTCGGATACTTCAGCTATAGTATACATTCGCCCTCCTGTACTAAAGTAAGCTGCTTGGTGAACCCCCGCGTCACTCAGTCTCCGGAAAATAATATCTTGCATGCCTGGTGAGAATTTGGGGTTACCCAAGATTGGGTATAGAGGTGTGTTGGGTGAGGACAGCGACGCTTTGGAGAGTAGCCCAGCACAGACCTTGGTCGTGTTGCCAATCAATGGATGGCGTTTCATCTCTGCCGGTAGTATATTGTGGCACCATGGGGATCTATTCAGGGGGACTTCGCTTTGGTGTTGTTCTAGTTGTGTCCACAACTTGGTCTCTTGGTGTCGGCACCAGTCTATTAGCCTCCCTATATGTACTGCTTGGTTATATGCCCTAATGTCCAGTACTGCTAGGCCGCCGTGTTGTTTGGGGAGTATCAGTAGTTTATGTGGAAGCCGAGGTCTCTTTTTGGCCCATATGAATTCCTTAAAAGTAGCTTGTATTTGTTTGAAGTATGATGTAGGTATATGAATGGGTAGCGCCTGCATTAGGTATAGGAACTTCGGAGTATTGTCATTTTTAAAATGTTACATCGTCCTATCCATGAGTGTAGTCCCGTGTGCCATTGGTTGAGCAGAGATCTAACTGTCCGAAGTAATGGTGGGAAGTTTAATTCATACAGTCGTGAGAATGTGCATGGTATAAGTGTGCCTAGGTACTTCAGGGCTGTCCTTGTCCATTTTAAGTTAAAGTTAGACTGTAGGTGTGTGAGTTGGGAGTGCAGGATTTCTACTCCCATCGCCTCTAACTTAGTAAAGTTAATTTTTAAATTAGAGAGTATTCCGTACGTTTTAAATTCCCTTAGTAGATTCGGGAGGGAAATCGCTGGATTGGTGAGTGAGAACATGAGGTCGTCCGCATACGCCGATACCTTGTATTGAGTTTGTTTTACTGCTACACCAGTGATATTGGGGTTCAATCGTATGTGGCATAAAAAGGGTTCTAAGGAGAGTGCAAAAAGGAGGGGTGTCAAAGGGCACCCCTGTCTGGTCCCGTTAGCAATTGGGAAGGGTTTTGATAAAACTCTGTTGGCTTTAACTCTAGCTGACGGTGTTTCATATGCCGCTGCAATCCATCTAATCATATTGGGGCCCAGTCCCACATGTTGTAGTGTAGCGAACATAAAGGCCCAATTGACGCGATCGAATGCTTTTTCCGCATCCGTTCCTATGAATACACTAGGAGTTTTGGTGCGAGTGGCCGTGTAAAGCAGGTTCAGGACTTTGGTGGTGTTGTCTCTGGCCTCCCTGGTTGGCACAAAGCCCACCTGGTCTAAATGTATTAGCTGGGGAATATGGGTTTGGAGTCTCGTGGCTAAAATTTTGGTGAATAATTTTAGGTCGGTGTTCAGCAGTGAGATGGGGCGATAGCTTCCACAATAACTTGGGTCTTTCCCCTCCTTCGGGATGACAGATATTTGGGCTTGTAATGTGGTGGTGTGCAGTTTTCCTCCTCTAAATAGTGTATTGAGCAGTTTAACGAAGTGGTCTCCTAGTGATGGTAGTAGTGCCTTATAATATTGCAACGTGAGTCCGTCCGGCCCAGGGGCCTTCCCTGGTTTGGTGTTTTTATTTGCTAGTTGCAGCTCGGAAAGTGTGATAGGTTC
This sequence comes from Lithobates septentrionalis, assembly GCA_037952835.1. Classification (NCBI taxonomy): domain Eukaryota; kingdom Metazoa; phylum Chordata; class Amphibia; order Anura; family Ranidae; genus Lithobates; species Lithobates septentrionalis. The sequence continues at coordinate 222,687 of JBBDGP010000125.1, read as the reverse complement.
TTCTAACAAATCGCGCGTCTCTGTCGGCAGGGTGGGCATACAGGACGTAGTGATATATTCGGATATCTGGTCAGGTGATGGTGATGTTTCATGTAGGTTGTATAGAGATTCGTAAAAGGATTGAAATTCCTCTGTTATGTGTTGGGGTAGAGTTACCTTTTGGTTCGTCGCAGAGTGAATAGAAGATATATATGAAGCTAATTCTTGGGAGTGTAGGGATTGCGCCAGTAGTTTACTACACTTGTTACCCGACTCGTAAACATTCTTTCGTGTGATCTGGAGTGCTGCTTTAGCTCTGAAATTAGCGTGCGTAGCGCATCAAGTTCGTTACCTATTTGGTTAGTCGGGGTTCGTTTGTGTCTGGTTTCTAGGTCTCGAAGTTTGTTCAGTAATGAGGTTAGTTGTGTCGTTCTTTGTTTTTTAAGTCTCGCACCATGATTGATTAGTATACCACGTATTACTGCCTTATGGGCTTCCCAAACCAGTCCCGCGTCGCAGTCAGTGTCGTGGTTAGTCTGAAAGTAGTTAGTGATTTCCCTTGTCACATCCGTGAGTACTTCAGGGTTCTGTAGCAGACTCTCGTTGAGTCTCCATGTTTTCCTTTGGTCTCTGTAGAAGTCCGTCAGGGAGTACGTCAGGGTGATCGGGGCGTGATCCGACCACGTAATGGAACCCAGGGAGGTGTCTTTCACCGTTTGTAGCTGGCCGTGAGGGAGCAGAAAATAATCTATACGCGTGTACACGTTGTGTGGTCGGGAGAAGAAAGTGTCATCTCGTTCTCCGGGGTGGAAAAGCCGCCAGATGTCGATCAGCTGTGATGAATGGAGTGCTAATTGAATGGCCTTGCGCATGCCACGGGTGGTAGAGGAGGTGCCCGTCGAAGTATCAACCTCGGGGTGTAATGGGATATTGAGGTCACCCCCCACAATCAGCTGCCCCTCAGAGAATTTACTCAGAATGGTTAAATGTTTTTTGACAAAGGCATCTTGTTGGGTGTTCGGGGCATATAGGTTTGCAATGGTCACCCCTATACCCCCTATCTGGCCCTTAAGGAATAGGAATCTGCCCAAGGGGTCTGACTTGACAGCAGTCAAAGACCATGGTATTTGAGCTGAAATCAGGATTGAGACTCCCCTGGATTTGGCCTCCGGGTTGGTGGAGTGATATACAGTCGGGTAGTATCTGTTTTTCAGGATTGGGAATGTGTTTTTGCGGAAGTGAGTCTCCTGCAGCAGAACTATGACCGCTCTCAGGCATCTCATATCATTAAGCAGCATCCGCCTTTTTTCAGGTACATTGAGACCTTTTGCGTTTAAAGAAACGATCCTGATCTCATCCATGCTCGAGGGGATTAGGATATACAAAATGGGAGAATATAAAGATTGGAAATGGGAATAGGATAATAAAAAATCAAAAAAAGAGAGAGAAAAAAGGGGGGGGGGGGGTTAAGAAAGGAGAAAGCTAGAGAAGGACTAGTCTCTGGAGATGACCAGTCTTCTAATTGTGAGCTGGGTGTCTACCGAAGAAGTGTCTTCACTGCGACACTTCCGCTCACTTGGTTGTAAATCTAAATTTTAGCAAATAATAGTTGCTATCACGCTCCCCAGATCCCTGGGGGAATGAGCGTTGTCCTAGGTGGGGATGTGTTCAGCAAGGGTTACCAAGGAACTCCTGGACCCTTCCCGACCACTTCTGCCTAGTCTATGTATCTGTGCATGGGGAACAGATTGACAGGTATTAGGAGGTGGTATATGGATGTTTGAGATGTGTGGACCTAAGAAAAAACCCATAGGAAATCACATTGTGTATAAACATTCTAAAGTTCAACAGAGCATAACTGTTTCTTCAACAGGACACATTGGAAAAGGCTGACATAGCAAAAAACAATAATACATTGCACCCGTTGTCCGTTTCCCCCCTGGATCCCCAAGGGGGTCTCCCCCCCCCTGTTACCCCCCCCCCCCCCCGCCCGGACCCCCCCAGACCACAGATCCGAGAGCAAAGGTGTGTGCAGTTCCTCCCCTCGTCCCTCCCCCAACTCCCCCGCCTAAATGAGCTCACGGGTCCACTCCTCACCCCTTCGCTAATGGTTATCTGAAATCTCAGTTCTCAGCCCCCGTGACTCACTTCTACTTCTACCTTGCTGATCCCTGATCTCCCTGGATATGCTCATCCTATTTATATAAACAGTCAGAGTCCCAATTTACTGCATTTGATTTTTAGTCCTTCCATCCTGGTTACTCACATGACCTGTATTGGAATGTCACTGTGTTTCCTGGGGTCTCTGGTTTGCACATTGGGGTCAGGAATACAGTTCTGGCTTCAAAGGTTGGGGTGGTGAACCCGGAGCGTAGAGTAAAAAAAATGCAAGTAGGAACCGAGCTGTCTCTAGTAATTTTTAGAAAAAGTCTGGCTCCAGGGGGAGGACTTCTTACCTCGCTCTCCAATGGGGGTGACGAACACTTGCTGGTATCCTGACATCCGGGGTCACTAAGTCTAGTCTTCAGAAAGTTGCCCGGGACAGCCCGGTCTTTAGGTCGACGGAATCCCGGTGATCATCTATGAGAGCTGAGGTCCACCTGCGGGCGTCGGGGAGAGGGGGGGCGCGCTGGGCAAGACACAAATCCGGTAAAGTGTCTCTTGTGTATTGGCCAACCGGGAACATCCGGGTATATCAAAAAATGTAAACTGTAAATAACTGGGCTTCCCCAACCGTTCCCGGGGTTCGTACATGGCCACCCCATAATGTCAGCTCCGGGCAGCGGGCCCTAGGGCGGAGGAAGGGCAGCGAGCCAAGCGTGTGAGCAGGGGTGTCTCCATAAACTCCCTCCCAGCCATCCATCGCACGGCAATAGTGGCCGGCCACTTCATAACATCTTTTACTGGTTAGCGGTGCAATGGACGACGAGGGGACAACGGTCTGTCTAACTTAACGGCTTTTAGCAACAGTATAAAATAAAGGTGCTGTCTGCCTTTGCTAAGAATGAAAAGTCAGATTGTCATTCAGGACTCACGTGTTCCATCCCTGGTTATAGTGCGAGAGCGGCCCCGGTTCCTCTGCTGGCGTGAAGTTTGGGAGATTCTGCCGGCGGACGGACCTACACGGCCCATTGGCTTTGGGAGTCTCTGTAGCCAGTTTGGCACCTGAAAGGGTTCTGTTTCCAGAAAGATGAAGAGCCCCGGGAGGTCCGCTGATGTTCTCAGGGTGAAGGAGGTCTGTGCAGATCTAAAAATCACCGCCAAGGGGTATCCCCAGTGGTAAGTATAACCCTGTCGTCTCGCAGCCTCCAGTACCGGCTTCAGCATTGCCCTGCGTTGCAGTGTAGCCCTGGAAAGGTCTGGAAGGATCTGGATACTTGCGCCATCAAAGTCGACTTCTCCATGTTCCCAGGCCTTCCTCAATATGGCTTCTTTCTGTAAGTATCTGTGTAGGCGGCACAGAACATCTCGCGGTCTGGCTGGATCTGTGGATTTAGGGCCCAGGGTGCGGTGCACTTGGTCAAATTCCAGCGTGGGCGGTTGGGCTCCCAAAATGTTGTGGAATATTGCTGTGACCGTTGCAACGAGATTCTCGGAGCCCGTTGCTTCAGGGATTCCCCGCAGTCTCAAATTGTTGCGGCGACTGCGGTCCTCCATTTCCTCGAGGTGAAGCTGCATCTCCTGGTTAGCCATGTCTTGGGCTGCCTGCGTTCTTTCTACTGCCTGCATTCGGGTCTCCAATGATGCCACCGACGTTTCACCTAAGGTAACCCGTTCTGTTATGGAATGTAACTCTGTCCGTACTTCTTGTAAGTCCCTGTTATGTGCCTCCTCTATTCGCACTATGAGGGCCTCTATATCCGCCCTCGTGGGGAGAGCTTCAATGTCCGCCCTCGTGGGGAGAGCTCTCAGCATGGTCCGGAGGTTGGCGTCTAAGCTGCTTTGGCTTTGGGTTTGCTCTGCCATCGTTGGCCTGAAGGCTGCCGGCGTTTCCGTAAAGGGGTCCTGGGTCGGTGAGTGAGTCGGTGTGTTCCCTTGCGATGGGATGTGGAGCCGCTCCATGCGTAACCCACGTGGTCCGGCTACAATGGCGCCTGGTGATTGCCGTGGAGAGTCTCTGAAATACTGCTGTATGCTGGGCTGAGAGGTCCGATGCCGGGTTCCCCTAGTAGTCAATCTTGTCCTGTATCGGTTAGGGGTGCTCATGCCTTGCCCACATAGGTCTTTGTGCAGTTTGTGGCTTCCATAGATCGAGTCGGGCCGGGAGCTCTGCTATAACACGTCTCTACTCGGCCATTGCTAAGCCACGCCCCTCTGTGTGCTTTTTTTAATAAGAGCAGAAACAAGACATACCTGTGCTCAAATCCCAATGGCTTGTACATGTATATAATCTATCAGGTGCTAGGAGTGTGACCACATGTTAACACTAGAAATTCAGGATGAACCCTCTGTACATTACTATATACCCTTTCTGCAGTGGCGTATCACCATGTGTGCAGGGTGTGCGGTGCACACGGGTCCTGAGGGAAGGGGAGCCCACTGTGCCCTGTCACACACTACAAAATGGATGATATGCATTTCCCATCATGGCTGCTGTTCCCCCTCTCCCTCCTCAGGAATCCTCTGTGCATGGCAGGACCAAGGGGTCAGGGCAGGCGCAGTGTTGAGGGGGGGCACGTTGGAAGCATTAGCTCTTCCTTTATTTCAATGACAGGACCAAAGCCCTGATTTGCCCTGGAAAATGTTGTCCATGGACCTTATAGTTTACCTGCCTCCCACTGACAGATTCACTTCTATCTTTGTAGTCGTTGATCGATTATCTAAGATGTCACATTTTGTGCCTATGGTGGGTACACCTTCTGCCGCAGACACGGCTCATGCTTTTATTAAAGAAATAGTGAGACATCATGGCCTGCCCAGAAGCATTGTGTCAGATGGAGGTGTGTAGTTCACTTCCAAATTTTGGGGAACCCTTTGCAAAGCCTTAAATATTGATGTCTGCTTGTCCTCAGCCTACCACTCACAAAGCAATGGTCGGACAGAGAGGACCAACCAGACCTTGGAGCAGTATCTTCATTGTTTCTCCACATTCTCACAAGATATTTGGGTATCTCTGTTTCCCTGTGCTGAATTTGCTTACAACTCAGTGCATGCAGCCACTAACCAAACCCCATTCTGGGCTAACTATGGCTTTCATCCATGCTTTTTCCTGGTTCCCCTGCCAGAAACCGCTGTACCCACGATGCAAGACAGACTAATCTCTATCTCTACGAACTACCAGATCCTGCAGAAGGCAATACAAAAGGCTCAGGACTAGGGATGAGCCGAACACCCCCTGGTTCGGTTCGCACCAGAACCCGCGAACGGACCGCAAGTTCGCACGAACGTTAGAACCCCATTGACGTCTATGGGACTCGAACGTTCGAAATCAAAAGTGCTCATTTTAAAGGCTAATTTGCATGGTATTGTCCTAAAAAGGGTGTGGGGACCCGGGTCCTACCCCAGGGGACATGTATCAATGCAAAAAAAACTTTTAAAAACGGCCGTTTTTTCGGGAGCAGTGATTTTAATGATGCTTAAAGTAAAAAAAAAAAAGTGAAATATTCCTTTAAATATCGTACCTGGGGGGTGTCTATAGTATGCCTGTAAAGTGACGCGTGTTTCCCATGTTTAGAACAGTCCCTGCACCAAATGTCATTTTTAAAGGAAAAAATCTCATTTAAAACTGCTTGCGGGTTTAATGTCATGTCGGGTCCTGGCAATATGGATGAAAATCAGTGAGACAAACGGCATGGGTACCCCCCAGTCCATTACCAGGCCCTTTGGGTCTTGTATGGATATTAAGGGGAACCCCGCACCCAAATTAAAATAAGGAAAGGTCCCTATATACTCTGAACAGCAGTATACAGGCGGTGCAAACAAGACAGGAACTGTAGGTTTGTTGTTAAGTAGAATCTGTTTGTAATTTTGAACATTTTTAACGTGTTTAGCTCCAGCCAAAAAATCTTTTCTAAGCTTTTTGGAAAACATAGGGAAGGGTTATCACCCCTGTGACATTTGTTTTGCGTCTTTCCTCCTCTTCAGAAGATTTCACCTCACTTTTTTGTCCCAATGAAAAATGTTTTTTGAAAATTTGGGTTTTTTTGTGGAACAAGGATTGGAAAGCATCAGTGGAAAGGAGAAATTGTTTTCCCATATTAACTCTTACATGAGAGAATTTCCCTTCCTAGGGGTAGATTTCATCTCACTTCCTGTTGTCTCCTTCCGTTTGCAAGTAGGAGTCGTTTGTAAGTTAGATGTTTGAAAGTAGGGTCCTGCCCTATATACTCAGCAGAAATTTGGGCCTTAGGTGTTGCTGTGGCCAAAACACTGTAAGCCCTCACAGGGCCCTGCTGTGAAATATTAGATCAAGAATTGTAATTACATGCCCCTGTTGAACAGGAGCTGAAAAATTAGGCCTTAGGCACTGGTGCTGGTGCCACAACACTGCAACCCCTCACAGACACTCTAGTTGGAACGCAGGAACGAGCCCTGCTGCAAAGTATTGCATCAAAAATTGTAATTACACGCCCCTGTTAGACAGGGGCAGAAAAATTGGGCCTTAGGCACTGGTGCTGGTGCCACAACACTGCAACCCCTCACAGACACTCTAGTTGGAACGCAGGAACGAGCCCTGCTGCAAAGTATTGCATCAAAAATTGTAATTACACGCCCCTGTTAGACAGGGGCAGAAAAATTGGGCCTTAGGCACTGGTGCTGGTGCCACAACACTGCAACCCCTCACAGACACTCTAGTTGGAACGCAGGAACGAACCCTGCTGCAAAGTATTGCATCAAAAATTGTAATTACACGCCCCTGTTAGACAGGGGCAGAAAAATTGGGCCTTAGGCACTGGTGCTGGTGCCACAACACTGCAACCCCTCACAGACACTCTAGTTGGAACGCAGGAACGAGCCCTGCTGCAAAGTATTGCATCAAAAATTGTAATTACACGCCCCTGTTAGACAGGGGCAGAAAAATTGGGCCTTAGGCACTGGTGCTGGTGCCACAACACTGCAACCCCTCACAGACACTCTAGTTGGAATGCAGGAACGAGCCCTGCTGCAAAGTATTACATCAAAAATTGTAATTACACGCCCCTGTTGTACAGGGGCTGAAAAATTGTGCCTTAGGCACTGGTGGTGGCGCCCAGAACCAAAAATGTTCTTACAAGCTATCAGCGTGATGATTGAGGAGGAAGAGGATAATTACTCAGGGATAGTCACTCAGCATCAGCATAGGCAGTCTTTGAAGGGATCTGAAAAAAATTATTCAGTTACATCAGCATCAGGTGCTTGGTAGCTGGTGGTGATCCAAGACTGATTCATTTTTATGAAGGTCAGCCGATCGACCGAGTCAGTGGACAGACGCACCCTGTGATCGGTTACCACGCCTCCAGCAGCACTGAATGTGCGTTCCGAAAGAACGCTGGATGCAGGACAGGCCAGTAGCTCAATTGCATACTGTGCAAGCTCTGGCCAGTGATCCATCCTCAAGACCCAGTAACCCAGAGGATTTTCGGTGGGAAAGGTGTCCAAGTCTGATCTTGCCCCTAGGTATTCCTGCACCATGTAAAACAGACGCTGGCGATGGTTGCTGGAACCGATCATACCTTGGGGCTGCGGACCAAAAAATTGTCTGAACGCATCGGTCAGACGGCCACCTTCTCCACCGCTCCTTCTTTGACTGACCGAAGCCTCAGCAACACGTTGTCCAGAAACAGGAGTTTGTAACCTCCCAGTCTCTGGGAACGCGTTGCACAGACCTTTCTGCAAGGCCTCCCGAAGATGTTTCATCCTCTGCTCCCTCTGCGATGGCAAGATAAGGTCCGCAACCTTACCCTTGTAACGTGGATCAAGGAGGGTTGCCAGCCAGTATTGGTCCTTCTCCTTGATACCACGAATACGAGGATCCTTACGCAGGCTTTGCAGGATCAGGGAGGCCATGCAGCGTAGGCTGAGGCATTCGGTCCGGAGTCCTCTGGGTCACTAAGGACAACAACGTCCGCAGCCACCTCCTCCCAGCCACGTACAAGTCCATGTGTTCCTTGGGACTGATCCCTTAAAGACTGCTGATGCTGAGTGCCAGGCTCCACCTCCATACTGACACAATCTTCCTCCTCCTCCTCCTCCTCCTCCTCGTCCTCTTCCTGTGTGATCGGCGGGCACGCAGGAACACTGTCTGGATAAAGGGGGCCTTGAGAGCTAAGGAAGTCCTCCTCTTCCTGCCTCTGTTCTGCCTCAAGTGCCCTGTCCATTATTCCACGCAGCGTGTGCTCCAACAGGTGGACAAGGGGGACAGTGTCACTGATGCATGCACTGTCAGTGCTCACCATCCTCGTGGCCTCCTCGAATGGTGACAGGACAGTGCATGCATCCCTGATCATGGCCCACTGGCGTGGGGAAAAAAAACCAAGGTCCCCTGACCCTGTCCTGGTGCCATAGTCGCACAGGTACTCATTTATGGCCCTCTGCTGCGTGTGCAGCCGCTGCAGCATGGCCAATGTCGAGTTCCACCTGGTGGGCATGTCACAGATTAGGCGGTTCTTGGGCAGGTTAAACTCCTTTTGGAGGTCCGTCAGCCGAGCACTGGCATTATATGACCGGCGGAAATGCACACAGACTTTCCTGGCCTGCCTCAGGACATCCTGTAAGCCCGGGTACCTGCCCAAGAACCGCTGCACCACCAAGTTAAGGACGTGAGCCAAACAGGGCACATGGGTCAGTTGTCCCTGTCGGAGGGCAGAGAGGAGGTTGGTGCCATTGTCGCAAACCACCATTCCTGCCTTAAGTTGGCGTGGCGTCAACCACCTCTGAACCTGCCCCTGCAGAGCTGACAGAACCTCTGCCCCAGTGTGGCTCCTGTCCCCCAAGCACACCAGCTCAAGCACCGCATGGCATCTTTTGGCCTGCGTACTTGCGTAGCCCCTTGAACGCCTACGGAGCACCGCTGGTTCCGAGGAAGAGGCCATGGAGGAAGAAGAAGAGGAGGGGGTGGAGGAGAGAGGTGTGTCACAATCAGCATTTTGGAGGCGTGGTGGCGGAACAACCTCCAACACTACTGCACCTTGTCCTGCATCCTTCCCAGCTGCCAGCAGAGTCACCCAATGCGCCGTGAAACTTAAGTAACGTCCCTGTCCATGCCTGCTGGACCATGAGTCAGCGGTAATATGCACCTTACCGCTGACCGCCCTGTCCAGCGAGGCATGGACATTGCCTTCCACATGCCGGTAGAGAGCTGGAATCGCCTTCCGTGAGAAAAAGTGGCGTTTGGGTACCTGCCACTGAGGAACCGCACATTCCACAAACTCACGGAAGGGGGCAGAGTCTACCAACTGAAAAGGCAGCAGTTGAAGTGCTAGCAATTTTGCCAAGCTAGCATTCAACCGCTGGGCATGTGGATGGCTGGGAGCAAACTTCTTTCGGCGGTGCAGCAGCTGGGGCAGGGAAATTTGCCTGGTACAATCTGGCGTCGGTGTACCAAAAGCAGATTGCCCACAAGTACTTGGCTGTGACACACCTAATTCTACACCTTCATTCCTCTCACTGCAGGTCTCAGAGAGGACTGAAGGTCTAGTGGGGTTGGAAATCTCAGCTGATGAGGAGCAAGGAGAGATCCTCTTTGTTCTTTGGTGTGGGTCTTTTAGATATGCTTGCCAACGAACTGCATGGCAGGTCAACATATGTCTGGTCAAGCATGTGGTACCCAAGCGGGAGATGTTTTGGCCACGCGAGATACGCTTGAGACATATGTTGCAAATAGCAGCGGTGCGATCTGATGCACTCGTCTCAAAAAAGGCCCACACCAAAGAACTTTTTGAATAACGCGCAGAGACTGCAGCGCCCTGCACATGTGGAGCTTTGGGGTGTGATGCAGTCAATGTGCTGCCCTTAGGCTGGCCCCTGGAGGGCATCCTGCCTCGTTGGTGATGTGCCGCCTCCTCCTCCTCCTCCTCCTCCTCTCTCCTATCAGGCACCCACGTTGAGTCAGTGACCTCATCATCCCCTCCCTCCTCATCACTGGAGCAAACCTGGCAGTATGCTGCAGCAGGGGGAGCATGACTGCCAGATTGCTGTCCTTCTTGGGCACCCCCTCTGTCCGTGCTCATGTTACTGCCTTCATCGAGCTCAGTATCATCATCAGAGCCTTCCAAACGCTGGGCATCCTCCTGGAGCATGTACCCAACACTGTGGTCAAACAGTTCGAGGGAATCCTCATGAGGACATGGTGGAGCTAGGGAAGGAGTCACTGATGACATTGAGCTGAGGGAAGAGGCCGCTGCTTTGCCAGACAAAGCACCCTGGGCATGGGTGAGAGAGGATGAGGAGGATGAGGACGGCTTGGTCATCCACTCGACCAAGTTTTCTGCATGTTGCGGCTCAACACGGCCAGCTGCCGAAAAAAAGGCCAAGCGTGTCCCATGGCCACGTGCTGATGAGGATGCACCGTCTCCACGACCAGCACTAGACACAGAGCCTGCTTGCCCTCTCTTATTGGCTTGTGACTGTCTGCCTCTCCTTCTTGGCCTTCCAGACATACTAATGGCCTGTAGCTGCACTAAGCTGGGATAGAACACCTGTAATTTTCTTCAGGTAGCTTTATATACTGTAACCAGACAAGCCTGCCTGTCAGTAGGAAGATAACAGGAACGGATCTAGCTGAACACTGTGAGCAGGACGCACTGCACTAAATGTAAATAGCGGGAACGGATCTAGCTGAACACTGTGAGCAGGACGCACTGCACTAAATGTAAATAGCAGGAACGGATCTAGCTGAACACTGTGAGCAGGACGCACTGACTGCACTAAATGTAAATAGCAGGAACGGATCTAGCTGAACACTGTGACCAGGACGCACTGCACTAAATGTAAATAGCAGGAACGGATCTAGCTGAACACTGTGAGCAGGACGCACTGCACTAAATGTAAATAGCAGGAACGGATCTAGCTGAACACTGTGAGCAGGACGCACTGCACTAAATGTAAATAGCAGGAACGGATCTAGCTGAACACTGTGAGCAGGACGCACTGACTGCACTAAATGTAAATAGCAGGAACGGATCTAGCTGAACACTGTGAGCAGGACGCACTGACTGCACTAAATGTAAATAGCAGGAACGGATCTAGCTGAACACTGTGAGCAGGACGCACTGCACTAAATGTAAATAGCAGGAACAGATCTAGCTGAACACTGTGAGCAGGACGCACTGACTGCACTAAATGTAAATAGCAGGAACAGATCTAGCTGAACACTGTGAGCAGGACGCACTGCACTAAATGTAAATAGCAGGAACGGATCTAGCTGAACACTGTGAGCAGGACGCACTGCACTAAATGTAAAGAGCAGGAACAGATCTAGCTGAACACTGTGAGCAGGACGCACTGCACTAAATGTAAAGAGCAGGAACAGATCTAGCCTAATCTAGCTCTCAAATCAAATGACACTGTCTGTCTCTCTCTCTATCAGCACACCGGAACACACTACACAGGGCCGCCGTGCAGGCAGCCTTATATAGTGTGGGGCGTGTACTAAATCCCCTGAGCCATAATTGGCCAAAGCCACCCTGGCTTTGGCCAATTACAGCTCTCTCTACTGACGGCGCTGTGATTGGCCAAGCATGCGGGTCATAGTGCATGCTTGGCCAATCATCAGCCAGCAATGCACTGCGATGCCGCAGTGAATTATGGGCCGTGACGCGCCACACGAATTTGGCGCGAACGGCCCATAACGTTCGCAATTCGACGGACGGTCGAACAGCCGATGTTCGAGTCGAACATGGGTTCGACTCGAACACGAAGCTCATCCCTACTCAGGACAACTACAAGAGACACTATGATAACAAGAAAAGGGAGAACCCGGCCTTCAAGGTTGGTAACAAAGTCTGGCTCTCTATGCCAACTAAAACTCCCCTGTGCTTCTCGTAAGCTGGGGCTGAGGTTCATCAGACCATTTGTAATTAGAAAAATTATCAATTCTGCGGCTTTTGAACTTACTCTGCTTCAATCCTACAAGATCCACCTGGTCTTTCACGTGTCTCTTTTCCAGGAAAGGAAGACCCACTGCCACCTCCAGTTACTGTTGGTGAGGAAGCTGAATTTGAGGTGGAAGCAATTCTAGACTGCAGAAAATGAGGGAGATGTATTCAGCATCCTGTTAAGTGGAAGGGATACCCACCTGAAGAAAATTTTTGAGAGCCTGAGGAAAATATTCATGAGAAAGTGTCACGTTTGGGCATCCGGAGGCTGCCCGTAAGGGGGGGGACACTGTCAGGGAACAAGCTGGAGGATAGTTATCCGCAGATCTGGCACAGTAGCCAATTCCCAATATAGCCGCACCAATACACGCACACGTATTGCAAACGCGCATTCGCCATGGCGAACATGTGTGCATGTCAACGCATGTAATACACGTCAGATCCTGGCGCCCTCAGGCCTTTAAATGGATAACTGTGGCACATAGACATTGCTGACTAGTCTTCAGCTTTCTATTCCCTGTTCCTGCGTTTGCTGCTGTTTCTAATCACCTGTTACTGACCCAGTTTTCCCTTGGATACCTCTTGTCTCACTCCTAGCTCTGACCTCGGCTTGCCCACATATCTTCTCTTGTCTCCTATCCTGTGTCTGACCCTGGCTTACCTAACCATGATTACTACGTCTTCTGCTGTGCCCTGTCTGCTGTGATCCGCCTTGGTGCCTACCTGCTGTACCAAGCCTGCAGTACCTATCTACAGTACTCATTTGTTGCTCTAGCCTGCAGCACTTACCTACGGTATCCAGCCTGCTGCACTTACCATTGCAACCTGCTTCCTGCTGTTGGCAGTCTGCACCACCTTCGGCTCTCCTGGGTCCTACTGCACATCTCATCTGGGATTCACCTGCAGAGAGATCTCCACACCACCATCTCTCATCTGTGGCACAGCTGGCAACCCCTGTTTCTTTGGGCTTCGTATCCCCTGTTATCACCTTCAGATGCACCGAGCACTCAGCCACAAGCAGAGCCAGGAGACCATTTCGGCTTCAGAATCAGGTTTGTGACAGGCCAGTCCTACTCTGCTCTGCCAATGAAAATGCTACAGTGGACACAATGTCAACATAGGGCGAACAAATACAAAGTAGTAGCTCTTACTAGGTTAAGGTCATAAGAGGAACTACTTTGAAGCAGTTGGCCAGCTTAACACATGTATTGCAATATGTGTAAATTAAAGATCCCCGTTTTTCATTGCAAAGTTTGCCATAAAGGATATATAGCAGTGTGCAGAGGGTTCATCCAGAATTTCATGTACAAGCTATTGGGATTTGAGCACAGGTATATCTTACGGTAATGGCGGCTCTGGCATGGGCTGGGAAGCCGTGATCTTGGCGTCCCTATGCCCTATGTGGCGTCAGTGGGCGGGCGGCTTCCTGCGCCGCTTTGACATATGGCCAGCCCCATTGTTTTCAATGAGCAGGAGTGGTGCAAGAGTGGTGGAGGAGCGGTGGAGGAGTGGTGTAGGAGCGGTGTATTCTCCTATACCGCTGCAAAGAAGCTGCTGGCAGGACTTTTTGTGACGCCCTGCCAGCGCGGAGCCCCAGTGTGAAAGCACTTGGGCTTTCACACTGGGTTTGCAGCTGAGGCTTTTTTCAGGCGCTATTTTTAGCGCTGTAGCGCCTGAAAAATGCCTCCAGTGTGAAAGGGGTCTTAGTGTTGCGGCTATGCTGTAGTCAGCCTGAGATCAGAATTGTTATAGTTCTGTTTTCATTAAGCTTTTTTCTTAAGCTCAGGGTGTTGTTTGTCATTATGCCTGTTGCAGGGAAGTGTTTCTCAGCAGATAGTTTAATAAGAAACAATATTAAAGAGTCATGGTGTGTTTTACAGATTGCTGGTTTCAGTGCAAAGGCCCTTATAGCTCTATTGACTCTGAAGTCTGGAGCTGCATTTTTGTCCTTTTTGGGTATCCTGTGTCCTAACCCTTGTTCCTGTGACTAGCACCCAGGTTCCTTTTACTCCACAAAGAGTTAAGGTTTCCACCCTGAGGGTTAAAATTATAGGCCTCCTAGTCAACTGTGGGTCCTCACTCATCTGCTCAGGGGTAAGGGAGTGCTACACTAGCCTCATTGGTCTCATGGCAGGGGCGGACTGATAACTCATGGGGCCCCCGGGCAATATGAGATTATTTGGCCCCCGGGCAATAGGAGATTATGGGGCCCCCGGGCAATAGGAGATTATGGGGCCCCCGGGCAATAGGAGATTATGGGGCCCCCAGGCAATCAGAGATTATGGGGCCACACAGTATACACACACACAGTATACACACACACACACACACACAGTATACAATCACACAGTAAACACATACATGTACACACAGTATACACAGACAGATGTAAAAAAACACAGATTTATACATACTGTCCCTGGTTTTACTGAGGCTGGCACCCCTGATGGGGCCCCCTAGTGGCCCAGGGCCCTCGGGCAGTGCCCGAGTCGCTCAATGGTCAGTCCGCCCCTGTCTCATGGTCATCCATTGGTGAAATATTATTGTGGAAAATAAGTGCAACTTGTAAAACCAAAGTAAAGACAGTAAACCAAATCTGCATACTTGCTCTAGGACAGTGGTTTAAATAGGTTTGAAGCAATTAGAACAGCATTTCAAGTATTTTTACAAGGATTGGTCAGCAATAGCAGCATCCACACATGTCAAGGAAGGTTTATTTTAAATTTTATTGAATAGAGATTGAATTACACATCCCTATACTCAACAGGTAAGTTGATGAAGACAATGAACGAAGAAGACAGAAATATAATTTAGCTTCCTTTTAATGCATCATAAAACTAATACACCCCTTCCTTTTGCACTACACCACTCCGTTCTGCCATCAGGAGTGCAATGATTCATTTTCTTCCCACCTCAGTGACAGTGCTGGGGCTTTATGGTTGGCCGCGCCTTTACTTGGGCTAGTCAGTCACATGGATATGTGGAGAGTTTCTATTTATACGTTAGGTCTGAGTTGCGGAGCTTACACATGCTTTTTTCTTGGTGGACAAGGAGTCAAAGGGGAGTAAGAAAAGATAAGTGTAATTTAAAGCTGTGGTCTGTATTACAGTGAACCTGTTGCTTTTCCCTACACAGCAACCCACAGATTCACAATAAATGCTTTCTGTGAGTAAAACCAAACTTGGTATTTTAAGTACTGTCATATTTCCCTATTGTACTGTGCTTGCCCAGGATAAAGCACCGTGCACAGTAAACCTAATCTGGTCTGCTTATAAAATTACCTGTGTGTATGAGTCCTTTGAGTGTAATAGATGGGTAAAGTCTTCTGTATGCAACAAACCTTGTTTTCCTAGCTGTGCAATACTACTGAAAAAGAAGGATCGATAAGTGGAAATTACATTCATCTGAACAAAAGCCAAATAAATAATTTTCCATTTCATACAGTGTTTTTACAACATGAGCTTGCACAGAACTTCACTGGTATTTTTTCTCTGTCGATATTTAATTGGATTATTTGTACACAAAATACAAAGCGAGAACAGATGTGTTTGATTAAATATTTACTGAAGTTGATAAAGTGCAGGCCTCCTTTTCTCGGTTTGCAGTACAACAGGTCCGTTTGCACGTAAACAGTCACATTTTTTTATATAGGCGAACTATACATATTCAGTGATTTGTGCACAACAGGACTGCTTATAGAGCAATCATGCCATGCATGGCATGTAAATAATTACAGTGGAAGATTAAATATTTAATATCAGACAGAATAAATAAAATAGATCAACCTCTTTCCAAATCTTTTTTCTGGAGGAATGCAAAACAAGAATATGTGGGTGAAATTTTCCAGGGAAAAGTCAATAAAACAACAATGAACAGAGATTATCCAAAGCATGTTACATAGTTATTCAGGTTAAAAAATTAAATAAGTCCATCTAGTTCCACCGAACTAAAAAAAATGGGGGGGGGGATCCTACAATCCTATATACTGTACACAATCCTATACCCACAGTTGATCCAGAGGAAGGCAAACAAAACCAGCAAAGCATGATAAAATTTGCTTCAGCAGGGGAAAAAAATTCCCTCCTGATCCCCCGAGAGGCAATCGGATATTCCCTGGATCAACTTTACCCGTAAATGTTAGCACCCAGTTATATTATGTACATTTAGGAATGAATCCAGACCTTTTTAAAGATGGGAATGAAGCTGTGAGAAATTACCTGCCAAAATTGAGGACAAGGTACAGAAAGCTGCATGTGGGTGTTACTCTCTTCCTGAATTGATTTTAGAGAGCGCAGACAATTTATGCAGTGCTTTACATAAGCTGGCCATACATACAGTAGATCAATATTCGATCAGTTCTTCAAGGGACATGTGCGTACATACGAAACGCATTGGGAGGAGCCTAAGTGCTGATCTCATGCTGCAGCTTTTGGTTTCCGTGATGTCCGGGCCATTTGAGTAAGTTCAGCCAAGCTTCATTTCTTTTAATCTATGATGGATTTTTATCTTGGATATTCACATACATTTTTTGAAGTTCGATGCCGATCTTTATCCTGTATTTTTGTTTACATGTGTGGAAGCTTAATACTGTGCTTTTACTTATATATTAAATACTACACAATATTGTAGTATTATTTTGGCTCAGTGTGCTGAGCTGCTTTTCACACAGTGCTTTTCCTGATTGGATCACCCCCTGGTAGAGAATTGTGAAAGTGTTGTTGATTGTCCTCCAGTATTGAGAGTGGAAGTACAATAAAGGCTGTGTTTGCTGTGTTTATTCATGGCTAAGCGTCTGGTGAGTTCATATACTGTATGGTGGCGGATAAGTGGCACAAGTGAATTCTACATATTGAATGGTTACCATACTTCCATTGAAGGTATTATATTCTTTAAATATTCATAACGGATTTGGACTTTCACATTCTTGCAAATCATTTGCACATTTATTATGTGTATAGCGCTGTTTTATTTAGAAGTTTTGTTTATTTAATTGTTTGCTTGGGGCGCCGCACCTTTCATTTTAATATTGTTTTGAGGTTTTTATGTACACCTTTTGCCAGCTACCTACACCTCCAGGCATTATCTTTCTCTGACACCTAATAGCACATTTACCCTTTCAGGGGGTGAATGCATACTCACACCCCAAAGATTTTAGTCCAGTACGTGCAGATCATCTTGGAAAATAGTTAAAATGCATTATAACACCTCGGATTGGCAACCACCAAAGGACATCTGTCACGGGGACTGTGGGCAGGGGCTCACGGCACCTTGATAGGTCAATTAAGAGGGCAGGCAGTGGCAAGCAATACAAAGAAGAAAATAGAGAGTAATCACAGCTAGTAGGCACACCAAGAAGGTAAATGTGACAGAATCCCAGGGAACACTGTATAAAAAGAATACATAAAGTGAGTAGATATGTGAATACGTATGAATAAATCTAAAGAAGACAGCGTTTCCATTAAGACCTCACTAGTGTCAGTATATGCTCTTATAAAGGGGAAAAGTGTGACTAGATCGTCAAAAAGAAAAAATATTTTTTCAAACTGAAGTGCCCAAAGAACATCAAACATCAATGAAGGGAAAGGAAATCTTGTACACAAAAAGTGCCTTAAAGAATAAATAAAGTGAAATGATCATGATGCTATATTTAGTTGTTCCATAACGGTACCCACATACACAGTCATGCCATAAAGAAACAAAGTGACACGCATAAGTGGAACTGCAAGATTGTGCCCTGAAAGTGCCCAAATACACACAAGCCAAAGAGAGGCAAAGTGAGATGGATTAAAAATCTATAGAGCAGTGCACATCAACGGTCAAACCACCAAATCTTACATGTGAGAGCTGTGAGAGTCCTGGATTATTTGGTCCACAAGAAAGGGACCACCCTGCACATAGCCCCCTCAGTTTATCCCCCACAGGGGACCCAAGCCCTTCGCAATGCTATGAGAAGCAGTACAACCAAAGCGCAGGCCCTGAACCAACAACCATGTGACCAAGATGGCATAGAGGCTACGCCCCAAACTGCAGCATGAGGACATCATACACATTGATGTGCACACGCAATGTGTCAGCGCGATGATGTCATACGCTAGAGTAGCATGCAGATGTTACATGCTGGCCATCATATAATGGCCAGAAAAGTCAGTCAGGGGTCAGAGGTTAATGGAGGGTGGAATGGGGGGAATAGTGGGGATGTTTATTGCAGGTGATAAGGAGTTTCCCATGTTACACACAACCATTAGCAATTATAGTACTGTATGTAAACCATGGGTTGCAGGAAAGAAAATCAGTCAGTTTTGAAGGGGGAAACCCACGGAGCTACTGTGTCCTCCCAGCAGAGGGGCAGGGGATGTCATTCCGGACAGGAGAACACACAGTGATTATTCGCTAGCGGCTATAGCCGTTAAACTCACTGTAAAGTATGCAAAAATAGACACCCCAAAATATTAAAAACCCTATATTTGTTGCACTTACTCTCTCCTCCCCCAAAGGAGCCGCTTGATGTGGGTTCTCTGCCACAACTCTTTAAGCTGCTTGGTCCCCAATGACATAACTTATTATAAGATGGAGGCTGCTCATACTTGTGTAACTTAAGCATTAGTATGCTACCACTCTATAATAATACACAGAAAATAGGCCACAAGCCACGTATTGGTAGATTAATCAGATGTATTATGGCAAGGCAAGTTAGATAATGCATGAACCATTAAACGTACTGAACACGTTTTAAGATACTGTACTAGATAAATTGTCCCATACCATGACAATCAACTGGACTGTAGCAATACTAAACCAAATTTTAACTCGTGCAAACAAGGTTAGAAATATCAATATTAACTAACCCAAAAAAAATGTCCTCAATGGCACGCTACACATACAGCCCTAAAAATGGGTGGGTGTATGCGTTCCTAACAAGGGGTAACCCTGGAAGTTCCTTTTAAAGTAGCAATACAAAGCCGCATGTCATTGCGGCCCATCTGTATGGTGGTGAACGTGAAGATAATCACTTTAAGACTGTACACAATTAAGGGGTTCATGGGCAGAGCAGTCTCTGGCATTAACCACAGAGTTGGGCCGAACATTCCCCCCGGTTCGGTTCACCCCAGAACTTGCGAACATGTAAAAAATTTGGACCCGAACTGTGAACCCTATTGAAGTCTATGGGATCCAAACTTGAAAAATCTAAAGCCATAGAAAGGGTATGGAGGCCTGGGTACTGCCTTGGGGGGCATGTATCAATGTTATTTTTTTTAAAAAAAAAGATCGTTTATACAGGAGCAGTGATTTTTATGATGCTTAAAGTGAAACAAAAAAATGAAAAAATCCTTTAAATATAGTGCCTGCACTGCCCCTCAGCCTGCGTGTGGCGCATCTGTCCTGCTGCAGCAAAACTGATACTTATAAAGAAAAAAAATGACATTTAAATTCTCGGCAATACAATACCATTGCCGGCAATAGAAAAATGTTAACAAAAACGGCGTGGGGGTCCCCCCCAATCCATACTGGGTCTTTTGGGCCTGGTATGGAACGACATAACGTCGTTTTGCCTAGCCGTGCCATTCTGCCGCAGTACAAAGGCAGAATGGTCGGCAAGTGGTTAATCAGGACTGGGCAAGGCAAGTCCCTCTCAGGCCCTCATGTCTCATACAACTTGTGATGTGTGACAGTGTACTTACAGTACTCGGATTCGGACTCCTGCAGACAATGCTGCTATAGAGAACTCACTGGTGGCAGAATGGACAGGAGGAGGGTCAATCATGAGACTCCAGAACATGGACACAGTGACAGGCAGGCTGCAACACCTCGGGCAGCGGCAGGTGCTGTGCAGGTGAACTGTGGACAGCTGCTCAGCTCACACTCAGGCACAGGCAGCTCTCTTCAGACGTGCTTCCTTCCCTCAGGCTCTGAGCCACGCTGAAGAAGATGGAATATGGAAGAGGTGGGTGGGTGGAGGCGGAGCTAATTGACTAGGTGCAGAGGCTGAGCGCTCTGAATGCTGGAGCGGCTGCGGCCTCTGACGTCACTGGTTGCTAGATGCTGGGCGGCAGACGATTCTAGCAACCAGTGCAGCGCACAGCCGAACAGGATCGGCCCTGCTCCTGCTGACTGATCCAACCTCCTCCTGACAGGTAGGGTACGAGCAGACAGCTGGTAAGGTACGGGCATAGGCGCACCCTATTGCATTAGGGTGTGCACCCCAAAGCTTAAACACACATGCTTGTGTGTATGTGTGTATATATATATATATATATATATATATATATATATATATATATATATATATATATATATACTATATTGTCAAAAGTATAGGGACACCTGCCTTTACACGCACATGAACCTTAATGGTATCCCAGTCATAGTCCGTAGGGTTCAATATTGAGGTGGCCCAACCTCTGCAGCGATAACAGCTTCAAGTCTTCTAGGAAGGCTGTCCACAAGGTTTAGGACTGTGTCTATGGCAATGCTTGACCATTCTTCCAGAAGTGCATTTGTGAGGTCAGGAACTGATGATGGACGAGAAGGCCTGGCTCACAGTCTACACTCGAATCCATCCCGAAGGTGTTCTATTGTTTTGAGGTTAGGACTCTGTGCAGGCCAGTCAAGTTCCTCCACCCCAAACTCGCTCATCCATGTCTTTATGGACCTTGCTTTGTGCACTGGTCCAAATCATTTGGTGGAAGGGGGATTATGGTGTGGGGTTGTTTTTCAGGGGTTGGGCTTGGCCCCTTAGTTCCAGTGAAGGGAACTCTTAAGGCGTCACCATACCAAGACATTTTAGACAATTTCATGCTCCTAAGTTTGTGGGAACAGTTTGGGGATGTCCCATTCATGTTCCAACATGACTGCGCACCAGTGCACAAACAAAGTCTATAAAGACATGGACTTAAGCAAGGGTGGTGGAAAATGTACTTCAAGTGCAAAAATTCACATTATAATAGTAGCTAAAACATATAAAATTAAGTGTAATGCCGCCTACACACGGCCGGACTTCCCGACAGAAAAAGGCCGATGGGAGCTTTTGGTCGGACATTCCGACCGTGTGTATGCCTCATCGGACTTTTTCTGTCGGCATTTCCAACGGACTCAGATATAGAACATGTTCTAAATCTTTACGTCGGAAATTCCGACGGAGTTTAAACCGTTCGCAAGTCCAGCCGTGTGTATGCGGCATTACAATCTAAAAAAAAAAGAAAGTGCTGTAATGGCGTGAACCTCCCAACTAAAAAGTGGTTGCACTTAAAGTTAATCTGTATGGCAAATATCTGTAGGAGGGGTTTCCACCAACCCTGCTAAGTTTCATTTTATACAATATGTCTTATTTTCAGTTTGATGTGTATTATATGTGAAGGTGCGTATCAGAGACCAGTATTGTCGTAATATTGAAGCCTATTGAGATTTCCATACATTAGAGCAGTGGTCATCAACCCTGTACTCAGGACCAACTAACAGGCCAGGTTTGCAAGATAACTGAAATACATCACAGGTGATATCATTTGCTGCTCAGTGATTGCAGTATTCTAGTCTGCATCTCCCCAAGGTAATACATAAAACCTGGCCTGTTAGTGGGCCCTGAGGACAGGGTTGATGACCACTGCATTAGAGGATTCCACCATTATTGTTAAGTTATTGATCAGTAAGTTAGCGCTGCATTTTTTTTTGTGGTGTGGGAACACATAACAGTGCTTAGCGGCCGGCCTTTTACTGACCTTTTTTTTTTTTTTTTTTACTTCCAGTAGTTTATTGTAAATAGTAGTGTGGTGATTACCTATTATACTAAAGATTGGCATGTTGAGTTAATAAACATTAACAGATTTCAGTTGTGCCCCACCAGGCCGGCCCCCATGGACAATGTGAACAGCTGCTGAGTTGATCCCCATCCCTGCACTGAATGGCAGCACTGATTGGCACTGATAAGCGGCACTAATGGGAAAGCACTGATTGGCAGCACTGATTAGCACTGATAGGCAGCACTGATGGGCCCTGATTGGCACTGATTGGCAGCCCTAATGGCACTGATAGGCTGCACTGATTGGCACTAATAGGCAGCACTGATCGGCACTGATAGGGAGCGCTGGCACTGATTGGCACCGATAGGTTGCATTGGTTGGCACTGATATTAGACGGCACTGATTGACACTGACAGGTGGCACTGATTGGAAGCACTGATTGGCACTGACAGGTGGCACTGATGGAAACACTGATTAGCACTGACTGGCACTGACAGATGGCACTGATTGGAAGCACTGATTGGCACTGACAGGTGGCACTGATTGGAAACACTGGCACTGATTGGCACTGACAGAGGAGAGTGAGTTTCACACTGAGCTGATATTGACACTTAGTGAAACTGTGTGTGAAACTGACATGTAATGTAACTGTAAGCAGAGAGAGACCAGCTGTCAAAATTCAGCGGTGATGTTGGGGGTAGGCGGGAGCCCGGGGTGGGTGGGACCCATCAACTATCAATATATGCTTAAGAAAGGGGGCGGGGCCACATACACGTAGGGGCTCGCCCAGACCCCATCCCATTGGCTGGTGTTTGATAGCTGCTGTAGCTGCTGGGACCAGCCCACCCCCGACATCAACGCTCAATTTTGACAGCTGGTCTCTCTCTGCATTCAGTTACATTACATGACAGTTTCACACACTCACTGGCTCTGGCAAGCGTCAATATCGGCTCAGTGTGAAACGTTCTCACAGGCAGCACGGACTGCACACTCATAGGATGCAGCCTTTCACAGCAGTCCCACAGGCAGATCTTGGGAGACAGCTGGCATGGGTGACCGTACACTGCCGCCCCTCTTAAAATGCGGCCTGGGACCATGGACCCACTGAGTCCCATGGTAGAGCCGGCCCTGACCGCCGGACCGGAAAAAAGAGAAAACAAGAGCTCTGCCTGTGATGAAGGCTAACTGCCGACTGCTAGCTCCGCTGACTGCAGGGTCCACCATTTGACAGTTCTTATATAGGTAAGTGGCAGGATCTCCTGGCACCGCCTCATGTGATATTATCGACCGGTACATGCTGGGTCGGGGACACCACAAGGGGGTGGTGCCACAGGTGATGTTCCAGGTAGCCCCGCCCCCTTACCTATATAAGAACTGTCAAACAGCAGAGCCTGCAGTCGGCAATTAGCCTTCATCGTGGGTGGAGCTTTCTTTTATTTCTTTTTTCGGGTCCGGTGGTGGTGGCGGGCATTGTGATTGACGATGGATCCACGTAGGGAGACATTGTTTTTTATTTTTAATAAATGAAATGTAAAAAACTGTGTCTGGGTTTTTATTTTTTTTTTACACTTTTTTTTTGATGAATGGGTAGGGATACGATGTACCCCATACTCATGCACATGGGGGGGTGGGATCTGGGGCCCCCTTGTTAAAGGGGGCTTCCAGATTCTGATAAGCCCCCTGCCCACAGACCCCCACAACCAAAGCACAGGGTTGTGGGGAAGAGGCCCCGTCCCCATCAACATGGGGACAAGATGCTTTGGGGTAGGGAGGAAGAGCTCCCCTGTGCCAAAGCACTTCCCATGTTGAGGGCATGTGGCCTGGTATGGTTCGGGGGGGCTTGCTTGTCCCTCCCCCCTTTCTAGGCCTGCCAGGCTGCTTGCTCAGATAAGGGTCTGGTATGGATTTTGGGGGGGGACCCTAGAACATTTTTTTTTATTTTGGCGTGGAGGTTACCCTCAAAATCTATACCAGACCTAAGGGGCTGGTATGGATTTGGGGGGGTCATGCCATTTTTTTTATTTTGGCGTGGGGTTCCCCTTAAAATCCATACCAGACCCAAAGGGCCTGGTATGGATTGGGGGGTGAATGAATGAATGAGTGACTTGTATAGCGCTACCTATGTGAACTGAATCGCCTCAGGGCGCTTTTTGCTGCCGGTGTCCACAAAAATGGTGTGGGGGCCCACACCATTATTTAAACTTTTTTCTATTGCCGGCAATGTTTTTTTTTTTTCATTCAGCTGTCAGTGGGGAAGCCTGTTGACAGCTAATGACTCATCCGTTTTCAAGAACGCCATGGCCATGGCCCACTCCTTAACAACCAGCTATTCCCTTTGCCCTAATTGGGCAAAGCTTTGCCCAGTCAGGGCTTAGAACGCACTGTGCAGTGTGCAGTGCATTGTGGGGAGCTGGGTGGGCGAGCACCCCAACGACTGCCCCGGCCCAACTCTAATTAACCGTGGGCAGTAAGAGTTGCACTTACCCCTTCTGGTATGTAATGGATCTGGTCCAATACACTTAGAAGTCAATTGTCCCAGAAGGCCCAGTCCTTACGATCAGGTCTGACTGAGAGCACTGATCTGGAGCCAATCGGCAGACCTTTTTGGTCATGACCCTTCAACAGAAGCCAGTCGAATGACCGACTCCAGCACACACGGGCCGAATGTCGGCTGGCTTCTATTGAACTGCCGCACGACATTCGGCCCATGTGTACTAGGCTTAAATGGGCACTTTGCTACACAGTAAGGGGCACTGAGAGAGACCGTTGTTCCATCAAACAGATGGTGCTTGGGTGTCTAGTCTGCCAAATAGGAAATGCTCCCTCAAGCACAGTTAGCAGGTAGAATTTCCAGGTGAATTAAAGTATACAAAACCCTAGGCAAAAAACTTCAGCAGAGTTTTTAATCGGTAGTATTATTCACCTTTCTGTTTCCTGAAATATGGCTCTTCTTGTGGCAGCTTCTTCTCCTGGTGGCTTCCTTTTCTTGCATCTGTGTCCTATGTGTGGATGCATGTCCCCTATCGATGATGTGGCACCAGCCCTTCCTCAAATTTAGTCTATAGATGCAGACTGAATGTGTAGGCAACGGCACGTCATTCTGCATTCAAAAACAGATGCAAGCACACTAGGACTATAAGCATGTTAGTGACAGGATAACCAGGTAAAAAAGAAAGATTGGACAAAAATATTGTTTTTTTAGGACCAGATGAACTTTGCAGCAGAAAAGAGCCAGATACTCCATAAATAGCAGCTTGGGTGCTTATTTAATTAGAAAAAAAAAACAATCTTTCCAGAGAACCTGCTGCACTACAGCTAATGCCGCGTACACATGACCGGACTTTTCGGCAGAAAAGGTCCGACGGAATAATTCCGTCAGACATTCCGATCGTGTGTGGGCTTCATCAGATTTTTTCTTTCTAAAATTCTGATGGACCTAGAAATAGAACATGTTTCAAATCTTTCCGACGGACTCAATTCCTATCGGGAAAACCATTTGTCTGTATGCTAGTCTGACGGACCAAAAACGACGCAAGGGCAGCTATTGGCTACTGGCTATTGAACTTCCTTTTTCTAGTCCCGTTGTACGTCATCGCGTTCTAAACGAGCGGACTTTGGTGTGATCGTGTGTAGGTAAGTCCGTTTCAGCGGAACTCTGTCGGAACTCCGTCGGAAAGACCATCAGAGTCTACTCTGATGGAAAGTCCGGTCGTGTGTACGCGGCATAAGCCTCGTTAAAAAAAGACCTGGCCAAGTAGGCTGTGTTCCCTATGTTCTTTTATTGCTTAATGTTTACTTTTGACTGGAGATATCTTACTTACACTACACACAGCCAACATCTTTGAAAATGTAATTAACTTCTTTCTTCCAAAACGTAAAATTTGTAATGTAAATTAATCATGTTTTTATTGACTTTATTAATCTTTATTCATTTATTTATTAATTGTGTTCTGTAGCGCTCTTCTTTTTGAGTGTAACAAAGCATCAAATACATGTAAAAAATTGCATATTTTTCACAGGTCTGTACATTGTTCTTTTATGTTATAATTATATCAGCATGGCTGACATAAAAAAAAGTAAAAATAGGAGGTAAGCAGTTGTTTTATTGCCCCCTGAATGCTCACCTCAACATAACATTGTTGCTCTCTGCATGGTTGGACTGTAAGCATGGTCAGTGAGGACACATTGGAGACAGATGGAGAAACCTTGTCACCCTTGACCTTCATCTAGCGGGTCCTGTGGCATGGTTTGGGAGAGTTTTGAGGCCTATGGAACAGCACCGTGTGTATGGCCTTGAAACGCAGGCAGACGCTGATATATGCTGCGGATTGGATGTCTAAAACCCAATTTTAGACATCCCTGTCTTCACTACAATAGACTTACAATGGATATTGGCTTGAGGATCAGGCTTCAGAAGGGGTTCCTGATCTATTGCACCAGAGTTAAAGAGATATTGGTGTTTATATACCCAGAATGTGGTGAGCTGACTTTTAAGATGGCACCATGGGCCCGCTGTTGGAGCTGCTTAGCTTTCCTTTAAGAGGCACTCCCCAACAGAGTTACTCCCTGTGAGTGGCAAATCCCCTGGGAAAAGTACCCCAACTACTACCACTAACCTAATTGTGTTGTTGACCGACAAATTGCTGCTGTGTTTAGCTCATGCCTATTTCCATTTAAGTCTATAAGGAGCTATATACAGTATTTTTGTGCATTGCGTTTATACATACTGTACCATGCATATGTTGGTACTATTTATTTGAAATGGTTCTAGTTTTGTGCCAGGCGTAAATATACAAAGACAAGCGGTCACTTCCAGTTCTATGAGGTCTTCTGTGGTAAAAAGCAGCAAGGACAACACTAATCCGGACCTAGGCGGATGCTGCCCTCCCCAGATGGGGTAATCCAATTGATACTACAGAAGCAAAATAAAATTGAAGGCGCACGCACCTAGTGCATTACCAAAAAACATTTATTCAATAATTAAATCAATAAAAAGTGGGTACTCACAAACAGGCAATTGTTAATGAGCCATAATAAACACACAATATTGAGCAGTGCGGACACACATATGCCGTTTTACATCAAGGGGTATAAAACTGACGCGTTTTGGGGGCACACCCCCTTCCTCAGAGCTAAGCTAGTGCTGAGGGAAGGGGTGTGCCCCCAAAACGCATCAGCTTTATACCCCTTGATGTAAAATGGCATATGTGGGTCTGCACTGCTCAACATTGTGTCTTTTTTTGGTTCATTGACAGCTGCATCTTTGCGAGAACCCACTTTTTATTGATTTTTTTATTGAATAAATGTTTTTTGGTAATGCACTAGGTGCGTGCGCCTTCCATTTTGTTTTGTTTTTGTACCAGGCGAGTTATGTTATTTGTATTTTTTTAGAAATATTCTGCTTTACTGATGTTCATGTGTTTTTGCAAGCCATCTTCCCTAATATAGGTACCACTGGCATGCCATCTTTAAAGAGGGGGGTAGTGTTAGCACCCTTTATTTGTTGCTCCTCCTGTGGTGATGTAGTGGGCGGAGTTAGTGCCCCTTTATTTTCCAGCTGTGGGTGGGGCCCAGGGAGTTGGGGTATGGAAGCAGGTCACCCCTGATTAGTATGATGTAGTGCTGGAGGAAAGAAAGCAAGAGGGCCCTCTACAGGGCTAGACTGCCAGGGTGGTCAGTGAGAACACAATGAGGACAGGTGGAGAAACCCTGCCACCCCTGACCTTCATCTAGCAGGTCCTGTGGCTTGGTTTGGGATGGCTTCAGGGCATATGGAGAAGCACCCCGTGAGTGGAGGGAACACCCAAGTATGAACCACCTCTATCTTGTCTAAGAAGAACCGGGGCAGGTCTGAAATCAGCATGGCGGGAACTTCCATCCAATGAGGGATCCTTACAAGTTGGTCCAAAAATTCCAGATCAAAAAGAGCTTGCATTCGATCTGATGGAGCTGAAGCAGGTATTCAGCAGTTGCTTCAAACATTGGTTGCATGATTCTCTGCTAGCCCTTTGAAATTGCTCTTAACTGAGGAGCAGTAGTGGGAGATGCTCTGAGATGCTCTGAAACTTATAAGAGAAGGGGAATATCAACAGTGGGATGGTTCTCATATCCCAGTGTAGTTCAACCCATTCAGGAGCTGCTGAGAATAAGGAGACCCCTGTTCTGAACCCTCAGTGAGGCACAACCTCTGCTGACACCACCGTAAACCTGCAACCAGATGTCACTTTGGTTATCACAAAAAAGATAAGCACACCACTTTTTATGAAGAAAATATTTAGTATATATGAAAATCCGATGGGAAATAGTATAGGCACAAAATCAACGTCTGACATACACCAAAGAGAATCACATATAACAAAGCAAGCAATAAAACACAGAACAGTGAGACTTTAAGTAGACTCAATAGTCCTGCAGAACTCAGAGTTTAGACATGGCTCTCCTACTGAGAGAATTTTCCCCAAACAAGCAAAAGCGTGAGCGCAAAGGATGTTAGGCTGCTCCCTTGTGGGCTCCCATAACCAGAACCAGGGTTTAGCTCTCTGAGGGTTTTGGTTAGCAAAATGTCCCATATACAGTGCCTTGAAGTATTCATACCCCTTGAAATTTTCCACATTTTGTCATGTTACAACCAAAAACATAAATGTATTTTATTGGGATTTCATGTGATAGACCAACACAAAGTGGCACATAATTGTGAAGTGGAAGGAAAATGATAAATGGTTTTCCAATTTTTTTTACAAATAAATATGTGAAAAGTGTGGCATGCATTTGTATTCAGCCCCCCCGAGTCAGTCAATACTTTGTAGAACCACCTTTCGCTGCAATTACAGCTGTATGTCTTTTTGGGTATGTCTCTACCAGCTTTGCACATCTAGAGAGTCAAGTTTTTGCCCATTCTTCTTTGCAAAATAGCTCAAGCTCTGTCAGATTGGATATAGAGCATCTGTGAACATAAATTTTCAAGTCTTGCCACATATTCTCAATTGGATTTAGGTCTGGACTTTCATTGGGCCATTCCAAGACATTAATATGCTTTGATCTAAACCATTCCATTGTAGCTCTGGCTGTATGTTTAGGGTTGTTGTCCTGCTGGAAGGTGAACCTCCACCCCAGTCTGAAGTCTTTTGCAGACTCTAATGAGCACACATGAGCAGACTTTTCTATCGGACTGGTCCGATGGACCAAGTCCGGCAGACAATCCAATCGTGTGTGGGCTTCATCGGACCTTCAGCTGACTTTTCCAGTCGAAAATCTGACGGACTTTAGATTTGAAACATTCTTCAAATCTTTACTTCGTAACTCCTCCGGACCCAGTTCCTATAGCGAAATCCGCTTGTCTGTATGCTTGTCCGATGGACAAAAAACGACGCATGCTCTGAAGCAAGTACGAAACGGAAGCGCTCGGTCTGGTAAAACTAATGTTCGTATTGTAGGTAGCACATTCCTCATGCTGCTAATTCTGTGTTTGTTTAATGCAGCGCATTATTGTCTTCTCTATAATACTAGAAAAACAAAGTTGTTTTGCTGTTCATATTCACACAGAGTTCTCACAAACTTATTTCTGGATTATTTCTCTTGATCTCATGAATGATATTGTATTTTTTAAAAGCCATATCTCCATACTAATGTTTACACAATTGTTTATAGGAGTCATCTTTTATTATTTTTTATTTCATCAAGATAATTTTTTAGGATTGTTACAAAATTATTTTATATTTATCTCCATATATCTTTTTATTTTTGGTGTAAAGTTACCACAAAGAACCTTATTTTTGTAATTTTTTTTAACTGCTTGCTGACCGCCGGCCGTCAATTGACGGCCAGGCGGCGCAGCTCTCGCGGCGGGCGGGCGTCATATGACGGCCTCGCATTCCCAGCCCACCAGGGGGCGCGCGCACGCCGCCGACGGCGATCGCGCGCGCCAGCGATATCCGCCGGGCACCCGCGATTACCGGTAACACAGCAGGACCGTGGATCTGTGTGTGTAAACACACAGATCCACGGTCCTGTCAGAGGAGAGGAGACCGATGGTGTGTTCCCAGTACAGAGGAACACTGATCGGTCTCCTCCCCTAGTGAGTCCCCACCCCCTACAGTTAGAATCACTCCCTAGCAACACAGTTAACCCCTCGCTCACCACCTAGTGTTAACCCCTTCCCTGCCAGTCACATTTATACAGTAATCAATGCATTTTTATAGCACGAATCGCTGTATAAATGTGAATGGTCCCAAATATGTGTCAAAAGTGTCCGATATGTCCGCCGCAATATCGCAGTCACAATAAAAATTGCAGATCGCCGCCATTACTAGTAAAAAAATATAAAAAAATTAAAATGTTATAAATCTATCCCCTATTTTGTAGACGCTATAACTTTTGTGCAAACCAATCTATATACGCTTATTGCGATTTTTTTCTTTTACCAAAAATATGTACAAGAATACATATCGGCCTAAACTGAGAAAAAGATTGTTTTAAAGAAAAAAAAATTGGATATTTATTATCGCAAAAAATAAAAAAGATTGTGCTTTTTTTTGTAAACTTGTCACTCTTCTTTTGTTTATAGCGCAAAAAATAAAAACCGCAGAGGTGATCAAATACCACTAAAAGAAAGCTTTATTTGTGGGGAAAAAATGATAACAATTTTATTTGGGTACAGTGTTGTATGACCGCGCAATTGTCATTCAAAATGTGACAGCGCTGAAAGCTGAAAAATGGCTTGGGCAGGAAGGGGGCGAAAATGCCCTGTATTGAGGTGGTTAAAGTTACCACAAGAACATTATATAATTTTTTTTTTTTTGGAACCTCGAGGAGGTAGTTGTCCCTTGTTAATTTGACATTGTCTCTAAAAAAATGATGTTAATAAAAATACATAGGCAAGTATTTTCATAGAATAAAATATCCATTTATTATGGTTAACAAAATAAAGATGAAGTCAACGCTGGAGAAATTTTTGGAATTTGTGAAGACTTTTGGCCCCAGGGCACACATCTAGTCTGTGAAAAAGAAAATTGGGATCTTGAGGAGTCCATATAATAGGGAGCACAATCTGGTCCAGGAATCCCAGAGATCAAGAGCAGCAGCAGATGACATATATGTCCCCA
Organism: Lithobates septentrionalis; assembly: GCA_037952835.1. Lineage (NCBI taxonomy): Eukaryota > Metazoa > Chordata > Amphibia > Anura > Ranidae > Lithobates > Lithobates septentrionalis. Next base: position 191,859 of record JBBDGP010000125.1, on the reverse strand, counting down.
GGCTGTGGTACTACACCAGCCTGCTTCTTCTGTCATACCAGACTGAAGCCAGTTCATCACTTTCTTCTCTTTGTTCCAGCCTTCCCTCCACGCTGGCCTGCACCCTTCCCTGCAGCCTTCCCTGCAGCCTTCCCTGCAGCCTTCCTTGTAGGCTGGGGCTCTGGTGGTTGACTTGTGGCAGGAGGAAGAGGAGGAGGAGGGGCTTGCTCATTTATTTGGGTGTTGACAGTTAACTCGCCCTTCAGCCCCTTGTGAAGGACATCAGAAAATAGTTTTTCACACAGGAGGCGTTGTCCCTTATCCATTTCGAGCAACCTGTTGGCTATATAGGAGCCATAAGCCTCTTCAGCTTCGGGGGGGCTCTTGAGGAAATTTGTCGCTTCTCTCATGAGGCGCAGTGATGCCTCCTCTGTCACCATCCCTTTTTGTGCCTTTTTTGTATGAAGGCGGAGGGGAGGAACCTGCGATTGTGTGAGGCTCCTACTGGGCCCGGCCACCTCCTTGCTGACACTAACCCCTGCCTCCTCCTGGATGACACTGGGCCTGGCCTCCTCCTGGATGACACTGGGCCCGCCCTCTTCTGGATGACACTGGGCCCAGCCTCCTCCTGGATGACACTTTCCACACCTTCCTCCTGGCTGATCTCATCCTGTGTATAAAAAAGGGACATAGTTTGAGTTTTTGGTTTATCAATGACACACAATTTTCAGCTCATGACTTGCAAATTCAATGTTAATACATATAAAAGAGTATAAATCTGACACCAGCATTTTTTAAAGCCACTACTGTCAATTGATATGTATACATCATTTTTTAACAAAAAATCCTTTAATAGGTAATCAATTATAAAATGTAGTTAACATCCTTAATATTAGGACACTAAATATGTCTAAAAATAATACACCTGGCTCCAGATGGTCACATCCGGTTCTTCCAGGATGGAAGGCCCAGCTTGCTCCTCATCAGCCTCTGCTGGGGTGGAGGGAAGGGTGGAGGGAAGGGTTGAAAGTGATGCCCTGGCTTCAGGCTGGTCATCAAGAAAATGTAGTTTATCGTAGTACCACAGCCTGGGTACATACACATCATCTGCTGATGCTCCTGATCTCAGGGAAATCTGGATCTTGTTATGCTCCCTCCTATACATGTTTCGCAAGATCCCAATTTTATTTTCCACAAACTTAAAGGTTGCTTCTGGGATGAAAGTCTGCACAAATGCGACAAGTATCTCCAGCGTTGACTTTCTTATTGTTTTAATATAATATGCAGGGTGTTTGACCTAAATTGAGTCAGAAATTCAGGGTCCTTAAACTTAGTATTCATGTTTTCTGTCAAAGATAATACACAAGACAAAAACACTAATGTTAGGCTAAACTCTCATAATCTTACTTATCCCAACATAGGCCTCGATCTTTAAGCAGTATAGGCTGATACAAAGTTAATAAAATTTACCTTCGTTTCGGACGCTCGCAAACTCAGTTCCTCTATCCTCCACGCACAGAAGTTACGTACGACACATGCGTGATAGCTTTATACACACTGCGCATGCATGAAACTCCGCCTGCGTCGCCCGCCCCTGACGTTCTTTTAACGAATATTCTCCACCCTTTTTTTCTACGCACAGAACGTACATACGGCACATGCGTGATAGCTTTGTATACACACTGCGCATGCGTAAAACTCCACCTGCGTCGCCCACCCTGACGTTCTTTTTTAACGAATATTCTCCACCCCTTCTCTCTATGGTGTGCAGTAGGAGTAACAATGGCGGAGACACAGCAGGTGTCTACCAACTCCAGTAACAAGGAAAGCCCGAAGCCCGAAATGTCTGATCTGGGAAGAGGAGATTTAAGGCCTCCAATAGGCCTTTGAAGAGATGGTGGAAATGGTATCAATTTTGAAAAAAAAAGTTTACGATGGGAAGCATGGACCGTACGCCCAGCCTAATTTAAGAAAGGCAAAAATAATGGTGAAAGTGGTGAAGAGCCTGCATCATAAATTTGGGGTACGACGCTCTAAAGATCAGCTGAGGAAACGATGGTCCGACCTCATACTCAAGGAGCCGGATCAGTACTGACGAATCCAGAAAGTGCTGAAAAAAAGTAAGTACTTGTCGTGTGTTCATATTGTGATTATTACCTTGCATGCTGCTCCATGTGGTTATCTTTACTGTACAAGTTTTACTCGTTAAACTTTGTAGGAAACATCGTTCGCAGTAAACATCGTTATAAAAAAATATATACGATGTATTTAGTTGATACAGGGTTAAAACAACATTTTGGTCTTGGTGGTTTGTCTTATTAAAAGAAGTTTATGACATTGTTGTCTAGTTGTCTTTTAAAACTAGAATGAATAGCAAACATCATTCAGTGGAATGTAAGGAGAGGACACTCAGCAGCTGTTTACACATCTGGACACAGGAGCACTAGTGTGGGACACCAGAATACATTTTTTTTGGTTAACCCACACAGGTGCTCCAGTGGATACTTGTTGGGGTGTCTCTATCTGTGAAACGTGGCCAAAAAAGGTAAGTATTCCAGCTTGTTTGCAAGGGAATTTTAATTATGTCTTCAACTCGGATCTCTGCCCAAACAGACAATTGTACACCACTTCAATGCAATGTTTCATATTCCTATTCTTGCACTCAAATATGTGTGTGCTAAGTATACCTTTTGTTTCATTCTCATAGGGGAGAAAAGACTCAGACAACCTGAACCCAGGGACCCCCCGACCTCACCAGCCCGTTTGGGAAATCAGCCCCACGGAGGATGTTGAGGAAGGAGAGGTGGGCGACATGTGCACCCCACCAGGTGAGTGTTTGACACCCCAACTTATGTTAATCTATGTATGCCTGCATATTTCTAAATACATCTTTTTTGCATCAATTTTAGGTGGTGTGGTTGTGGAAGGGGAAGAAGCGGTGGAAGCAGGTCCAAGTGCCAGCGCCCCCCCCCAAGGATGTGGACGAAGGAGAGGTGGAAGAAGTGGGCAACATGTGCACCCCACCAGGTGAGTGTCTGACACCCCAGCTTATAGTAATCTATGTATGCCTGCATATTTCTAAATACATTTTTTTTTTCTTAAATTTTAGGTGATGTGGAATGGGAACCATTTACCACCGACAGTGGCCAACAATTAATTGGGCAGATCATGGCCTGGAATGGGGATATAGATGCCATGCGCACTAACCTTGACCTAATGCATAATCGGCTGGTCAATATGCAGCAGGAAATGAAGAACATGATCGATGTTTTGGGGAGAATCTAAATAACTTTTTCACAAAAAAACATTGATCATGTTCTTCATTTCCTGTTTTGCTGACCCCATTCTGGGCTTTGACTTTTAAAGATTTTATGCCTGTTTATAAAAAAATTTAGCAAAAACCAAAATAAAAAATATATAGAGGCCTGGTTGTTGTAAAAAATGTAAAATAAAATACAAAAAAAATAGAGGCCTGTTTGTTAAAAAAAAAATAAAATAAAAAAAAATAGAGGCCTGTTTTTTAAAAAAAATAGAGGCCTGTTTGTTAAAAAACAATGGAGGCCTGGTTGTTATAAAAAATTTCTAAATAAAAAAGAATTTTTAGAATAAAAAAAATTTGATTGTTTGACCAAAAAATTATATCTATTTTAAATCATAACATTTTCACAAACGCACATGTGAATGTGCCCAGATTAAAACATCTGTTATTAAACAACAAGATGTGTGGCTTCTTCTTTCAATGCTCAATATCAGTTTTGGAAGTTATTTGGTGTTTACAGCGACAATGGGGCTTATTTACTAAAGGAAAATACACTTGGCACTACAAGTGTACTAGGATAACCTAGGAGACAGCCAGAAAGAAAGACAAGAAATAAATACAGTTCTAGATTCTATCTTATCATTATTTTTTATTCAAAAAAATTAGAGCTTGTCTGGCATTGTAATGGCCCCCCTACCCATAAAATAATCAACATATTGATCCCGAACTTGATGGGCGCTTTGGGGGGCCAAGCCAGTACGGCCAGTATCCAGGCCCATCAGAAGATTCTCTATAAGTCCGGCCTCAGGCCCAAGTGATGCAATATAATTGCTGGAATGTTTGTTTAAATAATTGTGCAGGATGCAGCACGCTAGGACAAGGTGATTTAGTTTGTATTCCGCCATGTGGATAGCTGTCTGAAAAAGGCAGAACCGGCTGGCCATGATCCCGAAGGCATTCTCCATAACTCTTCTCGCTCTGGCCAGTCGGAAGTTAAATACCCTCCTCTCCGGGGTGAGGGTCCTTTGGGAGAATGGCCTCATCATGTGCTCGCCCAGACCGAAGGCTTCATCTGCAATGAAGACAAAGGGGAGTCCTTCCACGTTATCTGCATCAGGGTGCAATCCCAGGCCACCACTCTGGAGACGCTAGTAGAATTCCGTCTGGGCGAAGACTCCTCCATCCGACATCCGGCCATTCTTCCCCACGTCCACATACAGAAATTCATATTGTGCCGACACCACCGCCATTAAGACAATACTATGAAACCCCTTATAATTAAAATAGTATGACCCCGAATGGGGTGGTGGCACGATGTGGACGTGTTTCCCATCTATAGCCCCTCCACAGTTGGGAAAGTCCCAACAGGTGGCAAAATGGGATGCCACAGTCTGCCATTCCTGTGGTGTTGAAGGAAACTGGGGAGTCAAACAAGAAAAAAAAATATAAGTACTTTTGCACATAACATTGCAAGCACATTACACAAAAAACATTCTTGCCCAGCATCAGTATAACATTAATTGTAATAAGTATTATTTAAAGACTAAAATATAAGGCCCACTTATCAGATTCATCACCCCCTCTGCTAAATTTACTATTTGCATTGCTAAATTTTATGGGGTGGAGGGGATTGTAAATCAATTTAAGGACACACAGACCATTTGCTGACATTTTAGGGGGGGATTGTAAATCAATTTAAGGACACACAGACCATTTGCTGACATTTTAGGGGGGGTTGTAAACCAATTTAAGGACACACAGACCATTTGCTGACATTTTAGGGTAAAGAAATACAATGGAGCTTACAAAATACATTGTTGAGTGACTACACTAGGTGGATATGGGCCCAGCATAGCATGCAGGGTAGGTTAGTGAATGCTAATATGCATGCAGTACAAAAAAGATCATTAAAATATTACAGCATGCATGAGAATAAAGGGGACATTCACACTATATTGCAATCATGGTAAATAGTGTTTGAGTAAAGAAATACATTACATTAGCAAACATTAAATACAATAAAATGTGATGTTAAAGGATAAAAATTCTTACCTTTAATATAGTCCTTCTGCAGGACCTGGATGATGGCAGAACAGGTCTCTGTGATAATGATCCCCAGAGCCTGGGGGGAGATGCCTGTCGAGAACTTAAGGTCCTGCAGGCTTCTCCCCGTCGCCAAGTACCGCAAGGTGGCGACTAGCCTCTGCTCCACAGTGATGGCTTGCCTCATGCAGGTATCCTGCCTACTGATATAAGGGGTCAGCAAAGCCAACAAACGGTCAAAAACGGGGTCCGTCATCTGGAGAAAATTCCTGAAATCCTCAGGGTTATTCTCACAAATCTCACGGAGCAAAGGCATGTGACAGAATTGCTCTCGCTGGAGCAACCAATTCTTCATCCATGAACTCCTCCTCGCCCTGTTCATGGACTGAGCTTGGGCTGAAGAATGAACTACAGCACCAAGCACATACAATTCACAAGCTCTACGAAGAGTACGTACACGCAACATGGCTTCAAAATGGTCAGCTGGTCAGAACGAACTTAACAGAATGCACTGAAGAACAGCAAGGCCTGTGAAGAGCGAGCTGTAAAATCAGCAACGAGCGGACAATAACACATTGAATATATCAATGCGAACTGACTACACGCACTGAAAAGCAGATACAAACCTCACAAGCACAAACTGAACAACAGTTAAAGGATCTAAAAAATACGAGTCTCACAAGCGCGAATCGTCTCTCACCAAACTTCTACTAACACGAGATAAACACGAGATTAGCAGAAGGGGACCAACAGGTGGCTCACAAGCTACTGAACTTCCGTTTTATAGCCTCATCGGACCTGGTGTACGTCACCGCGTACTAGACGGTCGGACTTTTGTGTGACCGTGTGTGTGCAAGTCCGTTCGTTATAAAGTCCGTCGGAAGTCCGTCAAAAGTCAGACGAAAGTCCCATCAACTCTGATTAGCTTTCCTGTTCCTGTTGAAGAAAAGCATCCCCACAACATGGTGCTGCCACCACCATGTTTCACAGTGGGGATGGTGTGTTCAGGGTGATATGCAGTGTTCCTTTTCTGCTACACATAGCGTTTTTCTTTTAGACCAAAAAGTTCAATTTGACCAGAGCACCTTCTTCCACATGTTTGCTGTGTCCCCACATGGCTTCTCACAAACTGCAAACGGGACTTCTTATGGCTTTCTTTCAACAATGGCTTTCTTCTTGCCACTCTTCAATAAAGGTCAGATTTGTGGAATGCACAACTAATAGTTGTCCTGTGGTCAGATTCTCCCACCTGAGCTGTGGATCTCTGCAGCTCCTCCAGAGTTACCATGGGCCTCTTGGCTGCTTCTCTGAATTATGCTCTCCTTGCCCGGCCTGTCAGTTTAGGTGGACGGCCATGTCTTCGTAGGCTTGCAGTTGTGCCATACTCTTTCCATTTTCAGATGATGGATTAAACAGTGCTCTGTGAGATGTTCAAAGCTTTGGACTTTTTTTTATAACCTAACCCTGCTTTTAACTTCTCCACAACTTTATCCCTGACCTGTCTGGGGTGTTCCTTTGCTTTCATGATGCTGTTTGTTCACTAAGGTTCTCTAACAAACCTCTGAGGGCTTCACAGAACAGCTGTATTTTTACTGAGATTCAATTACAGACAGGTGGACTCTATCTATTAATTAGGTGAGTTCTGATGGCAATTGGTTCCATTAGATTTTAGTTTTTAATTTTAGAGGGTTTCAGAGTAAAGGGGGCTGAATACAAATGCACGCCACACTTTTCAGATAATTATTTGTAACAAATTTTGAAAGCAATTTATCATTTTCCTTCCACTTCACACTTATGTGACAACACTTTGTGTTGGTCTATCACATAAAATCCCAATAAAATACATTTACGTTTTTGGTTGTGGAAAAAAATGAAGCTTAGCGCAGCTTCATTTTTTCCATACGTTTATTGGTGTTTTATATCACTTTAAGTTGCAGCTAGTTGTTTACTTTATTCAATAGCGCAATTTTTTTCTTATCCATACGTTTTTGGTTGTAACATGACAAAAATGTGGAAAATTTCAAGGGGTATGAATACTTTTTTCAAGGCACTGTACAACCTATAATACAATGAGGGAGGAACTGTAGTGTAGTGTAGTACCACTTTTTTTTTATGAGAAATGAACTTCCCCAAAAATGGTGACATTGCAAGCAGGGTTCCTCTTTAATGAATGCAACAAGTTGGGAACTTATTTTAGGATGTCCGGAGGTTCTAAAGGTTATTCAAGCTAAGCAAAGGTAGGAGCAAAATCTAGCAGTAGTGTGTTCCTTAAAGTGCATAACTTGGCTTGTGGAACTTGTGGCTTCCTTGAATAGAATAGGCCAGAGGTAATATACACTATATTGCCAAAAGTATTGGGACACCTGCCTTTACTTGCACGTGAACTTTAATGGCATCCCAGTCTTAATCTGTAGGGTTCAATATTAAGTTGAACAGATAGATAAATAAAATACCGCGCCAATCTAAAAAAAGTTGAACAGCAGCCAACACTACAATAAGACCAAAATTGTGCAAAATACCTAAATATAAAAAGTGTAGCGCTAAAGTAAGAACCTCTATGTGAGAGGATTAAGAGAGGGAAAGCTATTCCACATTTATGTGAAGAATAACCACATCCAGTCTTAAAACTAAACAAATTAGTGAAATGAATTCTAGGTGTATAGTCTAATAACATAACCTATATAGAACATAGAACGCTCTTTCCTCAATGGTAAGAAAGGCATGAACAATCTAAAAAAAACGTGAATTGGAAGTGGTGAAAATATAACAAAGTGGTCATTTAAAATGTCCACACTTCTGGTAGTAGTGAGATATAAATAACAGACGTAGTGGTGATATTAAAATGTCCACAATTCTAGTAAGAAGTGTACCCACCAAATGAAGCCTGAAAATTGTCTAGTCCAAATGATACATCATGCAGTTGAAGCAAATTCAATACAATGCAGGTGATATACTGGTATCTCCTCAGTAATGATCCGAATCAGAATAAGGGATAGAGTACTCTTACCGACTTTGGTGGACTCACAGGCCCTTGGCGGTGAGTCAAACGGGCTTGCACTGTCTTAAGATGGATGACAGTATAAAAGTGGACCATGCATTGGTAAGCTTCCTCCTCGGATGGGGGACCAGGATCCTGCCCAGATGGTCTGTACGATCACCGTCCTTGTCAGCATAAGTGAACCATGTATAAAGAAAAAAACAAGGAGCCTCCACATGGTGTAAATCCAAAAGATTCAATTGGCAATTATTTGATCAGTCAAGATCATCAGACAATCCATAAAAAAATATAAAAGTAGTAGAATCGATTCCAACAATAAAAACGGAAAAACAAGCGTGGTGTGGGTGGCTGGGTACTTTTGGGTCTCCTTGCTGTACCCAGCCACCCATGGATTGTCTGATGATCTTGACTGATCAAATAATTGCCAATTGAATCTTTTGGATTTACACCATGTGGAGGCTCCTTGTTTTTTTCTTTATACATGGTTCACTTATGCTGACAAGGACGGTGATCGTACAGACCATCCGGGCAGGATCCTGGTCCCCCATCTGAGGAGGAAGCTTACCAGTGCATGGTCCACTTTTATACTGTCATCCATCTTAAGACAGTGCAAGCCCGTTTGACTCACCGCCAAGGGCCTGTGAGTCCACCAAAGTCGGTAAGAGTACTCTATTCCTTATTCTGATTCGGATCATTACTGAGGAGATACCAGTATATCACCTGCATTGTATTGAATTTGCTTCAACTGCATGATGTATCATTTGGACTAGACAATTTTCAGGCTTCATTTGGTGGCTACACCTCTTACTAGAATTGTGGACATTTTAATATCACCACTACGTCTGTTATTTATATCTCACTACTACCAGAAGTGTGGACATTTTAAATTACCACTTTGTTTGTTATATTTTCACCACTTCCAATTCACGTTTTTTTTAGATTGTTCATGCCTTTCTTACCACTGAGGAAAGAGCGTTCTATGTTCTATATAGGTTATGTTATTAGACGATACACCTAGAATTCATTTCACTAATTTGTTTAGTTTTAAGACTGGATGTGGTTATTCTTCACATAAATGTGGAATAGCTTCCCCTCTCTTAATCCTCTCACATAGAGGTTCTTACTTTAGCGCTACACTTTTTATATTCAATATTAAGTTGGCCCACCCTTTGCAGCTATAACAGCTTCAACTCTGCCGGGAAGGCTGTCCACAAGGTTTAAGCGTGTGTCTATGGGAATGTTTGACCATTCTTCCAGAAGAGCATTTGTGAGGTCAAGTACTGATGTTGGGCGAGAAGGCCTGACTCACAGTCTCCGCTCTAATGCCCCGTACACACGGTCGGACTTTGTTCGGACATTCCGACAACAAAATCCTAGGATTTTTTCCGACGGATGTTGGCTCAAACTTGTCTTGCATACACACGGTCACACAAAGTTGTCGGAAAATCCGATCGTTCTAAACGCGGTGACGTAAAGCACGTACGTCGGGACTATAAACGGGGCAGTGGCCAATAGCTTTCATCTCTTTATTTATTCTGAGCATGCGTGGCACTTTGTCCGTCGGATTTGTGTACACACGATCGGAATTTCCGACAACGGATTTTGTTGTCGGAAAATTTTATATCCTGCTCTCAAACTTTGTGTATCGGAAAATCCGATGGAAAATGTCCGATGGAGCCCACACACGGTCGGAATTTCCGACAACACGCTCCAATCGGACATTTTCCATCGGAAAATCCGACCGTGTGTACGGGGCATAATTCATCCCAAAAGTGTTCTATCAGGCTGAGGACAAGACTCCCCCTGGCCCTGTGCTGGCCAGTCAACCCCAATCTCGCTCATCCATGTCTTTATGGACCTTGCTTTGTGCACCGGTCTAAATCATTTAGTGGAGGGGGGTTATGGTGTGGGGTTGTTTTTCAGGGGTTAGGCTTGGTCACAGTTCCAGTGAAGAGAACTCTTAAAGCGTCAGCATACCAAGACATTTTGGAGAATTTCATGCTCACCCCAGTGAGTTTGGGGTGGAGGAACTTGACTGGCCTGCACAACGTGTAAAGGCAGGTGTCCCAAACCTTTTGGCAATATAGTGTACATTCACAGGCTAATCAGGCAAATAGAAAGTATTAAGAATGATATCCGTGCAGTACTTCAATGGGTAGCTAGCAGGGGCGGCCCGTCCAATAGGGCGCACAGGCGCTGCCCCCTCTGTCACGCCACCCCCCTATATGACTAATGGATAGATTCATGTATTGCATGAATCTATCCATGGCCATCGCTGCCACCCCCTAGTCAGGCATCTGGCCCCTTTTCAGACACCGGACGCCTGAATTCCAGCGGTGGGGGTGTTCTTTTGAAGCACCTGATTAGAGCCATAGGCTCTAATAGGTTTCAAAAAAGGTGGACTTGGAGCGCAGAGCATTGCGCTCGCAGTCCACCCAGATGTGTTAGAAAAGCAGATGAATATTTGCTTTTCTAACACTGAACCGCGTCTCTGCCAATCAGGAGGCGCAGGTCAAATATCCATCAATTGGTTGGCTGAAGGCACAGGCGCACCTACTGGACGCCTAGCAGAATGGAAGAACAGAGAAGGGGGGAAGCATGGAGGACACAGGAGCCGTCCCACACCTCACCGCCGTCACCCGCTGCCTGACCCACCACTAAGATGGGGTAAGTGGCTGCATTTGATGGGCACAATTGGCTGCATTAAATGGGCACAAGTGGCGGCATTTGATGGGCACAAGTGGCGGCCTATGATGGGCACAAGTGGCTGCATATGATGGGCACAAGTGGCTGCATATGATGGGACACAAGTGGCTGCATTTGATGGGCACAAGTGGCTGCATTTGATGGGCAAAAGTGGCAGGATTTGATGGGGCACAAGTGGTGGCATTTGATGGTGCACAAGTGACTGCATATCATAGGCACAAGTGCCTGCTTATGATGGGCACAGGTGGCTCCATTTGATTGGCAGAATGACTGCAATTGATGGCACAGTGAGGCTGCAATTGATGGGGTTTTTTCAGTATTTTTCAGTTTGCTTGCGCCCCCCAAATAATTTTGATCACCAACCGCCACTGGTAGCTAGTGTAGATAGGCTGCAGGACTGATTGTCTGAGTCTGTGTCCCTATGTGGTGTTGTGGTTTGGATTAGGAATCCTCTCACCCAGTCCTTTACTGTAGCAGTACGAAGCGATTTCCTTGCTGCTGGAAGGCCCCCTTTCTTGCTATCCTCCAGGGGTTTAGTAGTGCCGATGGTGATGACCCGATCTGTCCGCCCACATGATTGACTATCCTGCTTCTCAGTACAATCAGCAGTCTGGAAATCCCCTCCTCCACTTTCTTGCCCAATCTGGTCCGGCTTGTGGTCTCCTGGATCAGCACTCCACTTTCTCCCATGTCCTGCCTTTCACTCGGTCTTCTCCTCTCTCCCCAGAGGGTTCCCGGGCTTTTCTTTTTTTAAGCTCATACCGCTTTGATCGCTCACTTGGAATCTGTAGTTCTATTCCACTTAACCACTTCAGCCCCGGAAGGATTTGCCCCCTTAATGACTAGAGCATTTTTTACAATTTGGCACTGTGCTGCTTTAACTTGTAATTGAGTGGTCATGCAATGCTGTACCCAAACAAAATTTGCATCCATTTTTTCCCATAAATAGAGCTTTCTTTTGGTGATATTTGATCACCTCTGCGGTTTTTATTTTTTGTGATATAAATGAAAAAAATAGAAAAGTTTTTAAAAAAATGATATTTTCTACTTTTTGTTATTAAAAAAATACAATAAACTCAATTTTAGTCAAACATTTAGGCCAAAATGCATACAGCCACATGTCTCAGGTAAAAAAAAAAAATCAATAAACGTATATTTATTGGTTTGCGCAAAAGCTATAGTGTCTACAAACTAGGGTACATTTTCTGGAATTTACGTAGCTTTTAGTTTATCACTGCCTATCTTATTTCTTGAGGTGCTATAATGGAAAGGCAGTACAACCCCCCCCCCCCCCCCCAAATGACCCCATTTTGGAAAGTAGACAGCCCAAGGAATTTGCTGAGAGGCTTGTTAGGCACATTGAATATTTAATTTTTTTGTCACAAGTGGTTGAAAAATGACAAAAAATAAAAAAACTTTTTACACAAAATTGTCACTGAAATGATATATTGCTCAAACATGCCATGGGTATATGTGAAATTACACCACAAAATACATTCTGCTGCTTCTCCTGAGTACGGGGATACCACATGTGTGGGACTTATTGTCAGTCTAGCCGCGTACAGGACCCCGAAATTTTTGTTTTTACTCCTCACTACATATCACAGTTTCGGAGGCCATAGATAGTGAGCAAGTGAAATCACCATTTTACGCCCTTAGAAATCCCGAAGGCAGTGATTGGTTTTTGGGGTCCTGTACGTGGCTAGGCTCCCAAAAGATCCCACACATGTATCCTCGTACTCAGGACAAGCAGCAGAATGTATTTTGGGGTGTAATTCCACATATGCCCATGGCATGTTTGAGCAACTCAACATGCCTCTCAGCACATAGCTTGGGGTGTCTACTTTCTAAAATGGGATAATTTGGGGGGGGGGGGGGGTTGTGCTATCTTGGCATTTCATGGCCTCCGAAACTGTGATAGGTAGTGAGGAGTGAAATCAAAACTTTACGCCCTTAGAAATCCTGAAGGCGGTGATTGGTTTTCGGGGTCCTGTATGCGGCTAGGCTCCCAAAAAGTCTCACACATGTGGTCTCTCCATAGTCAGGAGAAGCAGCAGAATGAATTTCTGGGTGTAATTTCACATATTCAGAAAAATATCCCAATTAAGACTGTACCTAAAAATAGGGTGACAACTGTAGGTACTCTTAAGAATAGTGTGCCAGCGTCCCTGTAATATACATGCAAATTGTGGGAACTAATGGAATTGGACTTTGGGGGCACACAGGTAATTAGACTATAAAAAGTAAAAAATATAGTTTTATTGGATTTGAATAACATGAACAGACACAATTTTTTTTTTAAGTCAATACAATGTATATGTGACAGATATATTGTATATAGAGTGGATCCTACCATGCATACATATTAAACCCTGCTAATAGTACTTATAATCCGACATTCAAATGAATAAAAGATGGAAAAATAACTTCCCAAATGTAGATTGCAGTTATGAATGTAGGAGGGAAGATTGCAGGTGCGTGTGGCGGCCTTGTAGGTGGCAATGGCTTGGTGCGGCCAATATTTCTAAGGTTCAATGAGAAACATTGCAGGGTCTGGTGTAGCTTCCAAAAGATAAAATAGCGTCCGTATACGAACGCTATTTTATTGAACCTTAGAAATATTGGCCGCACCAAGCCATTGCCACCTACAAGGCCTCCTATTGATGCCCACTTTTAGAAACTGGGGTTATTTTGATGCTTCCGCTATGTCCGGGACACACTACCAGCTCTTTAACGCAATCTAGTGATTGCTTGCTTTATCAACAATACTACTACAGCTGCAATTTATATACTGTGTCTGACCAGATGGGACCTATCTCTGCTCCTGAAGAAGCGTTATCCAGACGCGCAACATGTCAAGCGTATAAAGAGCATATAAAGTGAAATACCTACCGCACCTGCAATCTTCCCTCCTACATTCATAACTGCAATCTATATTTGGGAAGTTATTTTTCCATCTTTTATTCATTTGAATGTTGGAATTATATGTACTATTAGCAGGGTTTAATATGTATGCATGGTAGGATCCACTCTATATACAATATATCTGTCACATATACATTGTATTGTTTTTTTTAAAAAAATTGTGTCTGTTCATGTTATTCAAATCCAATAAAACTATATTTTTTACTTTTTATAGTCTAATTACCTGTGTGCCCCCAAAGTCCAATTCCATTAGTTCCCGTAATATCACATATACCCATGCCATGTGTGAGCAATATATCATTTAGTGACAACCTTGTGTAAAAAAGATTAAAAAAAGTGTATTTTTCCCAAAACTTGTGGCAAAACATAAAATATTCAATGGACTCAACATGCCTCTTAGCAAATAGCTTGGGGTGTCTACTTTTCAAAAATGGGTAATTTAGGGGGTCATGTGGGGGGGGTTTGAACCGTCCTGGCATTTTATGTACAACATTAGAAGCTTATGCCACACATCACCCACTCTTCTAACCACTTGAAGACAAATCCCCCTCTGACACTTTTTGTTTACATGAAAAAATTTTTTTTTTTTTGCTAGAAAATTACTTTGAACCCCCAAACATTATATATATTTTTTAATGCAAAGCCCCTACAGATTAAAATGGTGGGTGTTGCAATTTTGTTTTTCACACAGTATTTGCGCAGCGATTTTTCAAACGCAATTTTTTTGGTAAAAAAACACTTTTTTGAATTTTAATGCACTAAAACACACTATATTGCCCAAATGTTTGGTAAAATATAAAAGATGATCTTATGCCGAGTACATAGATACCAAACTTGACATGTTTTAAAATTGCGCACAACAGTGAAGCGGCAACAAACTACCTACATTTTTAAAACCCTTTAAAAGCCTTTACAGGTTACCACTTTAGATTTAAGAAGAAGGTCTACTGCTAAAATTACTGCCCTCGATCTGATGTTTGCAGTGATACCTCACATGCATGGTGCAATTGCTGTTTACATACGACACAAGACCGACACTGCGTTCGCCTTTGCAAAATAATTTTTTATTATTTATTTTGCTTTTTTATTTTATTTTTACACTGTTCCTTTCATTTTTTTAAATAAGTTTTATTGTTATCACTGGGAATGTAAATATCCCCTATGATAACAAAAGGTAGTGACAGGTACTCTTTTTTGAAAAAATTGGAGTCTATTAGACTCTAGATCTCTCCTCTGCCCTCAAAGCATGTGACCACACCAAGATCGGTGTGATAAGATGCTTTCCAAATTTCCCAATGGCGCTGTTTATATCCGGCGAAACCAAAGTCATTAATGCTCATAGCGTCTGGTTTCTTAGGCCATGGAGGTGATTGAAGCCATTCTGGTCTCCGATTAGCTATATGGTCAGCTAGCGGAACCACTGGCTGCATTCTCAGGTTCCCTGGTGGGTCAGGAGAGCCCGAGAATGGATAATGGCGGGGGGGGTTGTTCCCTCCCACTGCTTGTAAAAGCAATCTAGCAGCTAATTAGCCACATGTAAAAGCACTAGGATTGCTTTTACATGAAAGCTGGCTGAAAAGAATGATACCAAGATGATACTTAAGCCTGCAGGCATCATTCTGGTATAACCACTCAAAGTCCAGCAACATACCAGTACGTTGCTGGTCCTTGTTGGGCATACAGTGTAATGTTTTTTTTCCATGCAGTCTGTGGGCTGAACGAAAAAAGAGATTGATCGGTGAGTATGCCCACCATTAGAATACCACCCTGTATCCACCCACTTCTAATGATGAGCATACATGCACTGTTTTTTTTTTTAATGGGGTGGTGAAATCACCTCCTACAGCGCTGGAGTAACTAATTTACATATCGTGAGAGTAAACTCTCTTGCTGTCAAAATAAATAAATCCATATTTAATTTAATTTTTTTGTCACAAGTGGTTGAAAAATGACAAAAAATAAAAAAACTTTTTACACAAAATTGTCACTGAAATGATATATTGCTCAAACATGCCATGGGTATATGTGAAATTACACCACAAAATACATTCTGCTGCTTCTCCTGAGTACGGGGATACCACATGTGTGGGACTTATTGTCAGTCTAGCCGCGTACAGGACCCCGAAATTTTTGTTTTTACTCCTCACTACATATCACAGGTTCGGAGGCCATAGATAGTGAGCAAGTGAAATCACCATTTTACGCCCTTAGAAATCCCGAAGGCAGTGATTGGTTTTTGGGGTCCTGTACGTGGCTAGGCTCCCAAAAGATCCCACACATGTATCCTCGTACTCAGGACAAGCAGCAGAATGTATTTTGGGGTGTAATTCCACATATGCCCATGGCATGTTTGAGCAACTCAACATGCCTCTCAGCACATAGCTTGGGGTGTCTACTTTCTAAAATGGGATAATTTGGGGGGGGGGGGGGGGGGGTTGTGCTATCTTGGCATTTCATGGCCTCCGAAACTGTGATAGGTAGTGAGGAGTGAAATCAAAACTTTACGCCCTTAGAAATCCTGAAGGCGGTGATTGGTTTTCGGGGTCCTGTATGCGGCTAGGCTCCCAAAAAGTCTCACACATGTGGTCTCTCCATAGTCAGGAGAAGCAGCAGAATGAATTTCTGGGTGTAATTTCACATATTCAGAAAAATATCCCAATTAAGACTGTACCTAAAAATAGGGTGACAACTGTAGGTACTCTTAAGAATAGTGTGCCAGCGTCCCTGTAATATACATGCAAATTGTGGGAACTAATGGAATTGGACTTTGGGGGCACACAGGTAATTAGACTATAAAAAGTAAAAAATATAGTTTTATTGGATTTGAATAACATGAACAGACACAATTTTTTTTTTAAGTCAATACAATGTATATGTGACAGATATATTGTATATAGAGTGGATCCTACCATGCATACATATTAAACCCTGCTAATAGTACTTATAATCCGACATTCAAATGAATAAAAGATGGAAAAATAACTTCCCAAATGTAGATTGCAGTTATGAATGTAGGAGGGAAGATTGCAGGTGCGTGTGGCGGCCTTGTAGGTGGCAATGGCTTGGTGCGGCCAATATTTCTAAGGTTCAATGAGAAACATTGCAGGGTCTGGTGTAGCTTCCAAAAGATAAAATAGCGTCCGTATACGAACGCTATTTTATTGAACCTTAGAAATATTGGCCGCACCAAGCCATTGCCACCTACAAGGCCTCCTATTGATGCCCACTTTTAGAAACTGGGGTTATTTTGATGCTTCCGCTATGTCCGGGACACACTACCAGCTCTTTAACGCAATCTAGTGATTGCTTGCTTTATCAACAATACTACTACAGCTGCAATTTATATACTGTGTCTGACCAGATGGGACCTATCTCTGCTCCTGAAGAAGCGTTATCCAGACGCGCAACATGTCAAGCGTATAAAGAGCATATAAAGTGAAATACCTACCGCACCTGCAATCTTCCCTCCTACATTCATAACTGCAATCTATATTTGGGAAGTTATTTTTCCATCTTTTATTCATTTGAATGTTGGAATTATATGTACTATTAGCAGGGTTTAATATGTATGCATGGTAGGATCCACTCTATATACAATATATCTGTCACATATACATTGTATTGTTTTTTTTAAAAAAATTGTGTCTGTTCATGTTATTCAAATCCAATAAAACTATATTTTTTACTTTTTATAGTCTAATTACCTGTGTGCCCCCAAAGTCCAATTCCATTAGTTCCCGTAATATCACATATACCCATGCCATGTGTGAGCAATATATCATTTAGTGACAACCTTGTGTAAAAAAGATTAAAAAAAGTGTATTTTTCCCAAAACTTGTGGCAAAACATAAAATATTCAATGGACTCAACATGCCTCTTAGCAAATAGCTTGGGGTGTCTACTTTTCAAAAATGGGTAATTTAGGGGGTCATGTGGGGGGGGTTTGAACCGTCCTGGCATTTTATGTACAACATTAGAAGCTTATGCCACACATCACCCACTCTTCTAACCACTTGAAGACAAATCCCCCTCTGACACTTTTTGTTTACATGAAAAAATTTTTTTTTTTTTGCTAGAAAATTACTTTGAACCCCCAAACATTATATATATTTTTTAATGCAAAGCCCCTACAGATTAAAATGGTGGGTGTTGCAATTTTGTTTTTCACACAGTATTTGCGCAGCGATTTTTCAAACGCAATTTTTTTGGTAAAAAAACACTTTTTTGAATTTTAATGCACTAAAACACACTATATTGCCCAAATGTTTGGTAAAATATAAAAGATGATCTTATGCCGAGTACATAGATACCAAACTTGACATGTTTTAAAATTGCGCACAACAGTGAAGCGGCAACAAACTACCTACATTTTTAAAACCCTTTAAAAGCCTTTACAGGTTACCACTTTAGATTTAAGAAGAAGGTCTACTGCTAAAATTACTGCCCTCGATCTGATGTTTGCAGTGATACCTCACATGCATGGTGCAATTGCTGTTTACATACGACACAAGACCGACACTGCGTTCGCCTTTGCAAAATAATTTTTTATTATTTATTTTGCTTTTTTATTTTATTTTTACACTGTTCCTTTCATTTTTTTAAATAAGTTTTATTGTTATCACTGGGAATGTAAATATCCCCTATGATAACAAAAGGTAGTGACAGGTACTCTTTTTTGAAAAAATTGGAGTCTATTAGACTCTAGATCTCTCCTCTGCCCTCAAAGCATGTGACCACACCAAGATCGGTGTGATAAGATGCTTTCCAAATTTCCCAATGGCGCTGTTTATATCCGGCGAAACCAAAGTCATTAATGCTCATAGCGTCTGGTTTCTTAGGCCATGGAGGTGATTGAAGCCATTCTGGTCTCCGATTAGCTATATGGTCAGCTAGCGGAACCACTGGCTGCATTCTCAGGTTCCCTGGTGGGTCAGGAGAGCCCGAGAATGGATAATGGCGGGGGGGGTTGTTCCCTCCCACTGCTTGTAAAAGCAATCTAGCAGCTAATTAGCCACATGTAAAAGCACTAGGATTGCTTTTACATGAAAGCTGGCTGAAAAGAATGATACCAAGATGATACTTAAGCCTGCAGGCATCATTCTGGTATAACCACTCAAAGTCCAGCAACATACCAGTACGTTGCTGGTCCTTGTTGGGCATACAGTGTAATGTTTTTTTTCCATGCAGTCTGTGGGCTGAACGAAAAAAGAGATTGATCGGTGAGTATGCCCACCATTAGAATACCACCCTGTATCCACCCACTTCTAATGATGAGCATACATGCACTGTTTTTTTTTTTAATGGGGTGGTGAAATCACCTCCTACAGCGCTGGAGTAACTAATTTACATATCGTGAGAGTAAACTCTCTTGCTGTCAAAATAAATAAATCCATGCAGCAGCTGAATGGCATACCTGAAAAGCAAACAACAGTAACCATAATACATTAGCTCAATAAAACAATTTTTTTATTGCAATCTGTGCCAAAAAAAAGAGTAAAAAATATATGCCGAAGCATTGGGGCAATCTGCCCCTAATGTTAAGGGGCAAATCGCCCCTCCACCCCTGCCCCCATGCTTCAGCATATATGCTCTTTTTTTTAACTGTGGTGGTAAAATTATCTCCTACAGCGCCGGAGTCACTGATTTACGTATCGTGAGAGCAAACTCTGTTGCTGTCAAGATAAATAAATCAGTGCTGCAGCTGAATGACGTACCTGCAAAGAAAATAATGGTTAATAATTAAACACAGTAAACAGTAAAGTATAAAAGAATTACATACCTGCAAATCAAACATGATAAAACATAGTAACAATAAAACATTACAGTTAAGCATAAAATACAGTAAAACAGAGCAGAACAATAGAGAGAGAATAGAGAGACAAGAACAATAAAACTACAACTATTTTTGGCTTTTTTATTTAATTTTTAAATTTTTTTATACTTTTAGTTGTAACTGTAACTGTAAAGGTTCCAGGTTCGGGTCTCTAAAAATGCAATCGCATCTTTGGAGACCCTGTGAAAGTGTGCCCTAGGACTGTGCAGCGTTGTACCCTACGCTAATACTTCACTAGTGTGTGGTAGCAACGGAAACATTTACCAATGCAGAGACCAGGTTGGCCAGGACAGGAGGGACAATAAGGGCGGGGGTCATGCCTGTATCCGCGTTTCCTACAGACACGACATCTTCTTTGGGGTGTTCTTTGGGTAGGGCTACCACAAAGGACTTCTGGGAAGTTCCTCTCATGCAGCCAGTTTACTGCATTTGCATTGGGAAGTTGGGACACAACACTGTCTAGAAACAGAAGGGCTGTGATGATCTCTTCCTGGAATTTTAGGAAGGATCCAATTCGTCCTGATGCTTTGTATAGTACATAAGCGTTCAGCAGAGCCAATTGAAATAGGTATACAGACACTTTTTTGTACCAACATCTGGTTCTATGGGCATTTAAGTACTGCGTCATCAACTGGTCATTGAAGTCCACCTCTCCCATATTAAGGTTGTATTCGTGGACACAGAGGGGCTTCACAACAACACCAGTCGCCATTAGAATTTACTACAAAATTATTCCTTATTTATTGTATTTTACCATTGGGAGTTCACATGTATGCATTTTAACAGTGTTTTCAGGTGTTTGACTGAAGTACAACTTTAGTTTATGCAAAAAAAAGTTTAAACAAGGCAAATGAGACATGTTCTAAGCTAGAGTGGACTCTCAGGTCTCCTTTTAAAGGAAAAAAAATATTTGATGGGTCTAGACCAGTGGTTCTCAACTCCTGTCCTCGGGACCCACTAACAGGCCAGGTTTGCAGGATAACTGAAATACATCACAGGTGATATCATTTGCTGCTCAGTGATTGCAGTATTCTAGTCTGCATCTCCCCAAGGTAATACTTAAATTCTGGCCTGTTAGTGGGTCCTGAGGACCGGAGTTGAGAACCACTGGTCTAGACTCTAGAGTGATAAAGCTTGTACAGTATATGGGACTTATATGACAGTACCAAGACTTTGAGACTTTTAATCAAGAAGGAATTAACAGTGGTACTGCTTAAATTATTATGAAAGAACGCTTTACCAACTGAAACCAACAAACATACTACATAATACTAAATTACAAAAATAAAATTTCATCATTAAAGTCCCACACACAATAAATGTATAAACCTACATACATGCATGTATTTGTACAGTATATCAATGGATAATCAACATATTGATATATAAATACTGTACATTAATCAACTTAAAGTAGGAGTAAACTCCCTTTGGTTGATTTTTACCTAGAGGTAAGCCTATGATAAGGCTTACCTATAGGCAGTGGTGGCCTGTCCATACGGGGCGCAGGGGCACTGCCCCCCTTATCCATGCGCCCGGTCCCTAATCTACATGCAGGGTGCTGGTCGCATGGATTACAACTGTTTTGTTCGCTATTGTCTTCCTGATTCTCCTCCCAGCCAATCAGGAAGCGGATCTTGAGACCCGATTGGCCAGGGAGTCTTAGGACTTCCTGCTCAGCCGGGAGGAGAAGCAACGGCCCCGGAACGAGAAATGAGATCCTTGTCGTCTGCCTCCTAAAGAGGTAAAGAGGCCTCTAAACGTCGCTATCCCATCCGTCTTCCGCACGGGGGGGGGGGGGGGGAATGATCGCCATTATCCCATCAGTCTCCTGCGGGGGGACGGTATCGTCGCTATCCTGTCCGTCTCCCGCGGGGGGGGTATCACCGCCTGCCCGTCCATCTCCCACTGGGGGGGTGCCACCCCCCCCAAATATTGAGCACCAGCCACCACTACCTATATGTACAGTGAATATCTCCTAACTGTGAACCGTTTAGGAGATATTTACTTGCAAAGAAGCCAGCGCATGAACTATGATAAAATGGCATACCCGTGGCGTTTCTTCAGAGTCCTGTCCAGTGAACAGTGGTTTCTGCGTGCACATGCACAGGAGTGAATCATCGCTGCTCATCCAATCAAAGAACAGGAGCCTGCCAACCCAGAAGGAAGAATGGGTGAAGATGAAAGCCCTGTCAGCGGCGACAGCGAGCCGCAGGAGGGCTTCGTTTTAGGGAAAGTTTTGCATAATGTGTTAGTATGCGAGGCATACCAGCACATTATAACTTTGCCGTGCATGTTTAAAAAAATAAAGGAAACTGTGGTTTACTACTGCTTTAAAGCAGAGCAAAACCCTCTTATCCTTGTTACCCTGTTGCACTATTGTAACTCCTCCGCTGTCAGAATACACTGATCAGCACTGCGATCAAATGAAAATTTTCTAACATTCCCCTGCAGTCTCTGTGTATTCTGACAGGGCTCGTTCCATTGTCAGAATACAATGTCCCAGCAGGGGGGATTCCTCCATTCACCTCATTTGTGTGGATGAAGGAATCTGTTTCTTTTGCTCAGCCAGCTGAACAGAAAAAAAAATGGCCAGTTTAAAGGCTATGTTCACCTTTATCAACATGTTACATATTACACCCGTATTTGGAGTGTAACGAACCACCCCCCGTCACCCGCAGAGTCTCCCTTTCTCTATGACAGCAGGCAGGGGTTCTCTTCCCCCCACAGCCACTGCCACATTTAAAGTCAGCGCCCACTCCGCCCACACAGCTGGGTCATACATTCACAGCAATCTTCCACCGCAGCAGACAGCTTGTAGTACTCAATCCACTACCAGAGCACTGATCAGCGCCCTCATAATCTGTTGACACTTCCTCCAGCTCTGAGCCTAGGTTCACATTGCTGTGGGTTAGAAATCATGGGAGTTCAGCTGGACTCGCACGATTTCAATCCGACAATGCAGTCTGACTTCGGGGTGCAATTTGACAGACATCGGCATGAATCTCCCTGAAGTCGCCAAAAGTAGACAAACTACTTTTGGGAATTGGTGCAGCACCGATTCGGACGTTGCCATTGCCGGCAATAGCCGCCGATTTGACATTCGATTTGACATGTCAAATCACATGCCAAATCGGACCAATGTGAACCTAGCCTGAAACTGACAGCCCATACAGAAATACAGGCAGGGAACTACAGGAAGTAGCTGCAAGAGCCTGACATTGCACCCGCAATCCACTGTTAATGGGTGCAATGCTCTGCAGGCTCTTATAAAAAAAATAATAATAATTAAGGCACATTTTTTTAAACATGTGCCTTTATTATTTTTTAAACATAGGTGAACTTAGCCTTTAAGTGCACAGTAGGGATAGGAATTGACTATGGCAGTAGGATTCGTTTGTAGAGTATATATTATGTTGAGCATATTGTATTGCATTCCATACCTGCAGACAATTTGCATGGGGGTCATTGAGCATGCTCATCAACTGCTCATTAATTAAGCTATTTAAACTCCCTTTGATGTCGGCAAATCTGATAATGTGCTTCCTCCATGCAGAAACAACAGTTTGCTTTGAGCTAGTAAAACCATTGCTTTTTTTATCTATTACTGGGGTTTTTTTATTCATCTAGGAGGTAAGTCATAGTATGAAAGAGCCAGCAAGCATTTGAAATAATGATTTCAATAACTTTTGCACAAACCAATCAATATACGTTTACTGCACTGTTTTTTGTTTTACAAAAAATATGTAGAAGAATATGTTGCCCTAAACTGATGAAGAAATTTGTTTTTTTAAAAGCATTTTTGGGGATATTTATTATAGTAAAAAAAAAAAAATGTTTTCAAAACTGTCGCTCTTTTGTTTATAGCGGAAAAATAAAAAAAATAAAATGCAGAGGTGATCAAATACCACCAAAAGAAAGCTCTATTTGTGGGAAAAAAAATACACAAATTTTGTGCGATTGTCAGTTAAAGCGATGCGGTGCCAACTTGTAAAAAGAGCTCTGGTCAGAAAGGGGGTAAAATCTTCCAGGGCTGAAGTGGTTAAATCCAGCTAGGTACATATGCAAGTTTACAAATTAATTTGTTTATATAATCATCTGGTAATTGCGACAGTGAACAATACATACATTTCTACTTTCTAACATAATTATGGGAAATAAAGCTTCTATGCTATAAAAATAATGGGTTATATTGGAATGGTAGCTTTCAAAATGTTCTGTTATCAGATATTGAACTTTTTTTATAGTTTTTGTACTCCTCTACTTTGTTTTTGTTAGGAAAAATGCTGTTCTTTGAGAATTCTGGTGATCCTTAAAGTAATATTGAACCTGAAACCAAAAATGTAATACATTGCAGCTAGCAATCTTTAGATGTGGTGGCTGCATTTGGTTTTCACCTTTCCCCTCCCTGTTTTCAGCTGGTGATCTGGCCAGTAACACACCTCCTGTAGTAGTGTCCCCACTCTGGATGAAGGAGTACAGGGGACACCTTTGGACAGCAGCATTGGTAATCTGGGGGGAGGGTGTGTTAGATGTACTAGCAGATTTAGCTACACAAATTGAAGCTGAATTCCTGCTGACACTTTTATAAGCAGTTACAGCAAACAGTTTTTTTTTTTTTTTTTTTTTTTTTTTTTTTTTCCCTTTTTGGGATAAAGATTTTACATAAATTGAAAGCACCCCTGTCAGTGTTAAATGGTTTCTTATCACACTCTAATTGCTACATCTGCAGAATAGTTTGCTCTTTTGAAGCTCACACTGACTGGCCAGATCATCAGGTGAAAATAAGAGCCTTAAAAAAGCGAACTAATGCTGCCACATCTAAGACTTGGTAAGCTGCTATATAATGTTGGGGTTTATTATTGCTTTTAACTTGCAATTTCATATTATACTCCTTTAAAACTTTATATACTTCCAAACTGACTTTTCAATCTAGTGGCAGACCATTACTCAAACTATGTGCTATAGAACAAAAGGAGCACAAAGATCTATCTTGTACATCCCGGGTTACAGAGCATCTTCAAATTCGTAATAGGTTTATGCTGGCACCTTCAGGTTATTGGACACTGGCAAAAAGACAGGAATTGCCATTCCTGTTAGGCCAGGATCTCCTCTTCTCGTTGTCGTCGCCCCCCCCCCCCTTTTTTTATTTTTTATTTTTTTTTGCATTGGGGCAATTTTGGCATGTGATTTGACATGCCAAATTGCTGACTATTGCCGGCAATGGCACCATCCGAATCAGTGCGTCACTTCACCGATTCCCAAAAGTGGTTCCTGTGCATTTGGGGGCGATTTGAATAGACATCTGTGCAGGAACCCACACAAATGTGAAATTGCCCCAAAGTCAAAATCTAAATGCATTGCCTGTTTGAAATCATGTGAGTTCAGCTGAACTTGCATGATTTCTAACCCGCAGCAGTGTGAACCTGGGCTTAAGGTGATGGTCATGTTTGTGTAGCTCTCTGCACGAAAATAACTAGCCTCTCAAAGGTTCTAGCAGGGATTATAAAATTGTTATCTGGATCCATGTTCTGCAGCTTCTATACTTGAAGAAACCGGTTTCCAACAGTCTGTAATGTTACTGAAGGGCACAGGACCCTGTGTACTGGGACCTTGTGAAATAATATAATGCCTTGTGGACCAGTAGGGTGCTATACATGTCCAGAGCAGTGGCCCCCTGTGGGGGGAGTGGATTCTGTGAAGACAGGGCTCCTTAAGGGTAGACCTGCAGGGAAAATGGTGAATGCCCTGGATTAATCCTATGATGGTACCTGTGCCCTAACTTGTCCAGTGTACCATGTTTAAAGATGCCACGTACAACTGTCTGGAGACTCTGTTTTAGGCTGGGTTCACACTGCAGTACGGAGCAGCTCACAGCAGGGATCCGGTGCGTCCCTGTTCACCGTTTTCAGGTGAATTTTTGGCTGAATTCAGACCAGAAGACGCTCAGGACTCCTTTGCAATTTGCTCTGGAGCCACTCCAGAGATGTGAACCAGCTCCATTGAGACATGCGAAATGGATGTGGAGAAATCCACATCCACTTGGTAATAGTGTGAACCCAGCCTTAGAACACATTTGCCCTGGTGGAGGCACCTATACAGCCAGTGAGAGAGGCTACAGACATATCCCACAGCCTAAAAGTCTGCACATGACAAGAAGGGAATTCCTCTGATAACATGAGTAAAAACTTGAAGGATTTCCCACGTACTATTTTTCAGTGGATGCTTTCAAAAGAATACATTCAACAATGATAATCTGATCATTAGTATGTTTTCGAGAGCTGTTCATGAGAAAATATCCAAAGGGACAAATGTGGAAATTCTTCTTGTACGATAACAGAATGAATGCTTTCCATGGAATTTGTACAGAGAAAAATTGTGTGACCAAGACCACGCATGCTTGGAAATGAGCATACAATACATTACATCCCTTCCAAAGTTGTATTCTGTCATGAGAATTTTCATAACTTTGAAAACCATTAGGTTACTAATCTGAGACTAGCATGCAAAAGACTATAATTTAGTCATGGCCTATGCTTCGGCATCTGTGGTTTGATAATCACTGGGCAAATTTTGAATCCTTAGCGATAAAAAGAATTACTACTGCTTCTGGAAGACCCCATGTTGATGGAGGTGAAGTGGTAATCTGCATCCACAACTGCCAGCAGGACCAAAGCAAAATTATTCTTGCCGTATAAAATTCTTAGAATTAAAATACTTGTTCTCTCTACCTAGTGGCATTTGTTCATATGTTTTCCATAAATTGCCTCCAAGCAATCTGGAAAATGTACAACTTTGCCAAAATTCTCCAGGTATCTTTACCCAAGCAGCCCTCAATGCTTGGATGCATAAAAATGACCAGTAGCAGGAAACCTGTAAATATCCTAACCTTCCCCCAAAAAAATATATTTTTCAGTTAAAGCATTAAATACACAATGGAGAAGCATCAAGGACCATAGGGCTCAGAGACAGGAGCAGCGCAGAGGTGCTGGATCCAGAAAACGCCATACCTACATCTACTTTGCCTAGCTCGTGTTCTATTGAACTGCCAAAGAGCTTTGTCAGTAAGTGAACTTGGCTAGGAATTTTTGTGATTTGCCATTTTAGCATGAAATGGTTACAAATATATCCATTTATTTTTTTTCTTAACAGAACAAAGGGCAACGATGATGAAGAAGGAAGCATGCTCATGCACCACACAAGGAGAGAAGTGCAGAGTCCACAATCAACATGGGACCCAAGGAGAGGGCATTTTGTGGGAAATTGTGAGGAACTTCTCATTAAGGAGACTCCCGGGTCCACCATACCCACTTTTATTTTTGCCTTTAATAATTTTTTGGTTTCTTTTTGTTGCCATTTTGTTGTTTTGGCTTGTTGTGCTTGGAGTTTAAACGTAGAAAGCCATTATGAGAAATAAATATATACACTTTGCTACAACTCTTGGTCTTTATTGAATTTTTTTATTTTTTTTTTGTTAGCTACTTGTCAGTACATCTTTTCTCTCAAGATTTTCTAAATTACATTAGGGGGGGGGGGGGGGGGGGAATATAGGTATTCAAAACTCTGGTCACAAGAGGGTTAATGTAACTGCATATTAATATTTAACCCATGTAAACACATGCAAACAAAGTCAACATATATTGCAAATATCACATTACCTCACAACTGATGTCTGCGTATTACTGAAACTGTCCAGATAAGACTGAAGAATATTTTACATGGTCCAAAATTGTCCCTTCATTCTTCTTTGACAGCAGGAAATGCACCCAGAAACTACACCTTTCTTTAACATAGCAATAGCCAGCACCACAATAATGCCTGTATATGCACATATCGTTCACAAACCAAGTAGATTTCCCACTGCCAACAAAAAAAACTTCCCAGGAAATGTTATTTTTAATGATGCTTAAAGCATGTTCAAGTGTTAAAACGGGAAGGATGCACCACAAGACCCATTACAAAGGCATTGCAGTGTTTATAAAAAGGCAGTGCAACACAACAGTTACAAACCCAAGGATTGGCTATGCCAATGCTCTGTCCAAATGACCACATAACACTGAATTCCTTGAAAAAGAATGGACTCAACTGACATCAGCCCCAGAGGGGATCCAAATTCTGTGTCTGAGCCGAACATCAAGTCAGATCAACAGGGCCTGAATCCTTTTTGGATCACTGCTGCAGGTGTTCTGAATCGCCACTGTAATCTACCTCAAGTAAGATCGAGGTCTCCCTAGTTTTTATGAGAGACTTTAGGAAACACCAGGTAGAAGGTCTACTTTTGTCCTAGAGAGCTGTTGTCTAGAGCTTCTTTTGACCAATTCCCCAGAAGGGGCTCGACAGATTCAAAAAGAGTTGAGTCAGTTGCAGATTCGAAAAGTGTTGGTTTACCAAAGGACCTCCACAGATGACACCAAGTGGTAGCTATTTCTCCTTGAGAAACATTGAGTTACCATTATATTGGCCTTACATGATGAGCATAGTCTCCTAAGCCCCCAGTCACATCAGTGTGACTTGTCATGTGATTTGACAGGTCAAGTCGCATCTTATTATCAGCAATAGACCTGTTCAAATGTGTGTTGTGGTGCCACACCAATTTGAAAAAAATAGTTCTTGCCCTACTTTTGGGGATTTCAGGTGCAACTTGCATAGACATCTGTGCGTGAAGTCACACAGTCAGCCAAGTCGCACTGACATGTGGCTTTGAAATCATGCGATTTCAAGTGCAGTCACACTTTCAAAGCCACATTCAGTATGAACCAGGGCTTAGACCATAAAGAACCTCTAAATCATTTCAAGTCCAATTCTGCTGGTCCTGCATTAGGGCTGAAATAGAAAGTTAATGCTGCTTTGCAATAGAAGACTAACTTTTAGAGCTTCCACAATGAGTTATCTCCAAAATCAAGATCCCATGGAATTGGCTTTGCATTTTTTTTTTTTTTTTTGTGCTTGGAACACAATAAGCATGGACATGAACATCCTTGTGGTGACTGGTCCCTTCACCCATTGCGCATAAGCTTTTCCAAAGGACCAAAGAACTTCAACTGAGGCTAAAAAAGGAAAGCAATTTTTTTACACTACATACTGCTTCAAAAGATTCACTCCAACTAAGGAAAAGACTTTTGACAGTGGACCTATTAAACGGTTATTGTGAATCCAGAAGTCAGGGACAATCCTTTAGAATCCCCTTAGGGGTCCACGACAGGTTTAATAACACACTTCTTAAAAATGCTTGGGAGTCTTACAACAGAAGAAGCAGCATTGGAGTATACACATTTTGGTGGTTAAAGATGCGTACAGAAAGTGATGTGACTGGGTACTCTCCTAATATGCTCATGTTCAGAAGAGAGGCCTGACTGTCAGTGGACTTGACTTTTGGCATCTCTGTTAACAGAACGTCAGCTGCAACTAGGGATGAGCTTCGTGTTCGTCTCTTCGCTGAATTACGAACGTTATGGGCCGTTTGCGCCAAATTCGAGTCATGACCCATAATTCACTGCGGCATCGCAGTGCATTGTTGGCTGATTGGCCAAGAGTGCAATATGACCCGCATGCTTGGCCAATCACAGCGCTGTGTGTACAGAGAGCCGTAATTGGCCAAAGCCAGGGAGGCTTTGGCCAATTATGGCTCAGGGGGTTTAGTACACGCCCCACACTATATAAGGCCGCCTGCGTGGCGGCCTTGTGTAGTGTGTTGCGGTGGAGAAAGATAGATAGACAGTGTCATTTGATTTAAGTTAGAGTAGGCAGGTTGAGTCAGTTAGCTGCATATAGTGTATTGTGTGTATATCTATATGCATCCTAGGCGTTGTGTATGTATATATGTGTGTGTGTGTTTTTATATATATACATACTGTATTCAGTTTAGCTAGATCTGTTCCTGTTATTCTCTTCCTAATATACTGACAGGCAGGCAGGTGTTTTTACAGTATTTCCAGTTAGTGTACTGTGTACCCTGCACAGTCGCACCTACAGTATAGCTACCTGAAGACAAGTGCAGGTGTTCTCATACTAATAATACTACAGGCAGGCAGTTGATTCTGCTAGCTGCAGTATAATCTGTATATATATACCTGCCAGTTTTGTGCAGCTACATCTCATTGCAGGCCATTAGTATGTCTGGAAGGCCAACAAGGAGAGGCAGACAGTCACAAGCCAATAAAAGAGGGCAAGCAGGCTCTGTCTAGAGGCAACAGTGCTGGTGGTGGACACGGTGCATCCTCATCAGCACGTAGCCGTGGAACACGCTTGGCCCTTTTTTCGGCAGCTGGCCGTGTTGAGCGGCAACATGCGGAAGACTTGTTTGAGTGGATGACCAAGCCGTCCTCATCCTCCTCATCTTCTCACCCAGGCTCAGGGTACTTTGTCTGGCAAAGCAGCTGCCAACGCAGCCTCTTCCCTTGGCTCAATGGCATCAGTCACTCCTTCCCTAGCCCCACCATGTCCTCCTGAGATGTCCCCCGAACTGTTTGACCACACTGTTGGGTACATGCTCCAGGAGGATGCCCAGCGTTTTAAAGGTTCGGATGATGGTACTCAGCTAGAGGAAGGCAATAACGTGAGCCCAGACAGAGGGGGTGCCCAAGAAGGACAGCAATCTGGCAGTCATGTTCCCCCTGCTGCAGCATACTGCCAGGTTTGCTCCAGTGATGAGGAGGGAGAGGATGATGAGGACACTGACTCCACGTGGGTGCCTGATAGGAGAGAGGCGGAGGAGGAGGAGGCACATCACCAACGAGGCAGGATGCCCTCCAGGGGCCAGCTTAAGAGCAGCACACTGACTGCATCACACCGCAGAGCTCCGCATGTGCAGGGTGCTGCTGTCTCTGCACGTTATTCTAAAAGTTCTTTGGTGTGGGCCTTTTTTGAGATGAGTGCATCAGATCGCACCGCTGCTACTTGCAACATATGTCTCAAGCGTATCTCGCGTGGCCAAAACATCTCTCGCTTGGGCACCACATGCTTGACCAGACATATGTTGACCTGCCATGCAGTTCATTGCCAAGTGTACCTAAAAGACCCACACCAAAGAACAAAGAGGACCTCTCCTTGCTCCTCATCAGCTGGGATCTCCAACCCCACTATACCTTCAGTCCTCTCTGAGACCTGCACTGAATGAAGGTGTAGAATTAGATGTGTCACAGCCAAGTACTTGCGGGCAATCTGCTATCGGTACACCAACGTCAGATTGTACTAGGCAAATTTCCCTGCCCCAGCTGCTGCACCGCAGAAAGAAGTTTGCTCCCAGCCATCCACATGCCCAGCGGTTGAATGCTAGCTTGTCAAAATTGCTAGCACTTCAGCTGCTACCTTTTCGGTTGGTAGACTCTGCCCCCTTCCGTGAGTTTGTGGAATGTGCGGTTCCTCAGTGCAGGTTCCCAAACACCACTTTTTCTCACAGAAGGTGATTCCGGCTCTCTACTGGCATGTGGAAGGCAATGTCTTGGCCTCGCTGGACAGGGCGGTCAGTGGTAAGGTACATATTACCACTGACTCATGAATGAATGAATGATTTGTAGAGCGATGCAAATGCGAACTGAATCGCCTCAAGGCGCTGATGCGTTGTGTTGTCAAGCTTCACTAGAAGAGGTAGGTCTTGAGTTTTTTCCTGAAAGCCAGATGGTTTTCTTCCATGTGGATGTGAGTCGGAAGAGAGTTCCATAGCCGAGGTCCCTGGACTGCAAATCTTCGTTCTCCCCTTGCTTTGTAGCGGTATTTGGGAATGAGGAGGAGGTTTTGGCTAGATGATCGCAGATTGCGATTCAGTGTGTAATGTTTTATTTTCTCTCGGAGGTATTGAGGGGCGTTTCCATGTATGCATTTGTGGGTGGGGCATAGCGTCTTGAAAGTGATCCGATTCTTTACTGTTAGCCAGTGTAGGCTCCTCAGGGATGGGGAGATGGACTCCCAGGGTTTTTTTCCTGTTATTAGTCTTGCCGCCGCGTTTTGAATGGCCTGTAGGCGTGTAAGCTGATATTGGGGTAATCCTAGATAGAGTGAGTTTGCGTAATCGAGACGGGAATTAATGATTGTTCCAACTACTGCTGCTTTGTCATCTTCTGGGATGAAGGGGATGAGTCTGCGTAACTTGCGGAGGAGATGGTGCGATCCACTAACTACTGATCCTATTTGGGCATCCATTGTCATTTCTGAGTCCAAGATAATTCCAAGACTTTTTGCCTTGGTGCTTGGTGAAATGGTCTGTCCGAAGATGGCGGGGGGTGTCCATGGAGTCTTGGTTTTGGGATTTTGGTTTGCGTGCAGGTAGAGAAGTTCTGTTTTTGACCCGTTGAGTTTGAGGGAACTAATGGTCATCCAGTTATCTATTGAAGTGAGGCATTTCTCTAGTTGCTGATGGTGGTCTTTTTGTCCGGTGATCCGAAAGTAGATTTGGGTATCGTCTGCGTATGAGTGGAAGCAGGGATCTGATTTTCTGATGATATTGAGGAGGGCGGATGTAAATGTTGAATAGCACTGGCGACAAGGGGGAGCCCTGAGGAACTCCACAGGAGATTGCCTGGGTTTCCGAGGTAAATGCTCCTAGTTTCACTGTCTGCGAGCGATTCTCTAAGAAGGATGCGAACCATTTTAGACTAGACTCTGTGGCTCCTGCTACTTCTGTGAGCCGGCCAAGTAGAGTATTGTGGTCCACTGTGTCAAATGCTGCGCTGAGGTCTGACAGTACCAGGAGATTTGAGAGGTCTACGTTTAACGATTGTATTTTGTTTGATAATGTGGTTTTAAAGAGTTCAGAATGCAGTTTCTTCCGGGATCTGTTCCAGTGTATTGTTGAATGTTTCTGTTTTTGGAAGATGGAGTTGGTGGTGATATTGAATTTGATGGCCTAGTGGTCCGTCCATGGTAGTGGAGTGTTGTCGGATATGTTGATGTCCATGTTTTGTTGAAAGATGAGGTCTAGGGTAGACTCATGGTCCAGCAGGCATGGACAGGGACGTTACCTAAGTTTAACGGCGCATTGGGTGATTCTGCTGGCAGCTGGGAAGGATGCAGGACAAGGTGCAGTAGTGTTGGAGGTTGTTCCGCCACCACGCCTCCAAAATGCTACTACTTGTGATTCTGACACACCTCTCTCCTCCGCCCCCTCCTCTTCTTCTTCCTCCTTGGCCTCTTCCTGTGCTTTTTCCTCGGAACCAGCGGTGCTCCGTAGGCGTTCAAGGGGCTACGCAAGTACGCAGGCCAAAAGATGCCATGCGGTGCTTGAGCTGGTGTGCTTGGGGGACAGGAGCCACACTGGGGCAGAGATTCTGTCAGCTCTGCAGGGGCAGGTTCAGAGGTTGGTTGACGCCACGCCAGCTTAAGCCAGGAATGGTGGTTTGCGACAATGGCACCAGCCTCCTCTCCGCCCTCCGACAGGAACAACTGACCCATGTGCCCTGTTTGGCTCACGTCCTTAACTTGGTGGTGCAGCGGTTCTTGGGCAGGTACTCGGGCTTACAGGATGTCCTGAGGCAGGCCAGGAAAGTCTGTGTGCATTTCCGCCGGTCGTATAATGCCAGAGCTCGGCTGGCTGACCTCTAAAAGGAATTTAACCTGCCCAAGAACCGCCAAATCTGTGGCATGCCCACCGGGTGGAACTCAACATTGGCCATGCTGCAGCGGCTGCACACGGAGCAGAGGGCCATCAATGAGTACCTGTGCGACTAAGGCACCAGGACAGGGTCAGGGGAGCTTGTTTTTTTTCCCCACGCCAGTGGGCCATGATCAGGGATGCATGCACTGTCCTGTCACCATTTGAGGAGGCCACAAGGATGGTGAGCAGTGACAGTGCATGCATCAGTGACACTGTCCACCTGTTGGAGCACACGCTGCGTAGAATAATGGACAGGGCACTTGAGGCAGAACAGAGGCAGGAAGAGGACTTCTTTACCTCTGAAGGCCCCCTTTATCCAGACAGTGTTACTGCGTGCCCGCCTCCCTGATCCTGCAAAGCCTGCGGAAGGATCCTTGTATTCTTGGTATCAAGGAGAGGGATCGTTACTGGCTGGCAACTCTCCTTGATCCACATTACAAGGGTAAGGTTGCAGACCTTATCTTGCCATCACAGAGGGAGCAGAGGATGAAACATCTTCGGGAGGCCTTGCAGAAAGGTCTGTGCAACGTGTTCCCAGAGACTGGGAGGTTACAAACTTCTGTTCCTGGACAACGTGTTGCTGAGGCTTCGGTCAGTCAAAGAAGGAGCGGTGGAGAAGGTGGCTGTCTGACTGATGCAATTTTTTTAGTCCGCAACCCCAAGGTATGATCGGTTCCAGCAACCATCGCCAGCATCTGTTTTACATGGTGCAGGAATACCTAGGGGCAAGATCGGACTTGGACACCTTTCCCACTGAAAATCCTCTGGGTTACTGGGTCTTGAGGATGGATCACTGGCCAGAGCTTTCACAGTATGCAATTGAACTACTGGCCTGTCCTGCATCCAGCGTTCTTTAAGAATGCACATTCAGTGCTGCTGGAGGCTTTGTAACCGATCACAGGGTGCTCCTGTCCACCGACTCGGTCGATTGACTGACCTTCATAAAAATGAATCAGTCTTGGATCACCACCAGGTACCAAGCACCTGATGCTGATGTAACCGAATAATTTTTTTTGAAATGTTAGATTCCTTTAAGACTCCCTATGCTGATGCTGAGTGACTATCCTGTTATGCTGAGTGACTATCCTCTTCCTCCTCAATGATCATGCTGATAACTTGTAAGAATACTTTTGGTTCTGGGCGTCGCCACCAGTGGCTAAGGCCCAATTTTTCTGCCCCTGTTTAACAGTAGTGTGTAATTACAATTTTTGATGCAATACTTTGCAGCATGGCTCGTTCCTGCGCTCCAAATAGAGTATTTGTGAGGGGTTGCAGTGTTGTGGCACCAGTGCCTAAGGCCCAATTTTTCTGCCCCTGTTCAACAGGGACATGTAATTACAATTCTTGATCTAATATTTCACAGCAGGGCCCGTTTCTGCGCCCACCAAGAGTAACTGTGAGGACTTACAGTGTTGTGGCACCAGCACCACCACCACAAAAGGCCCACTTTTTCTGCCCCTGTTCAACAGGAGCATGTAATTACAATTCTTGATCTAATATTTCACAGCAGGGCCCTGTGAGGGCTTACAGTGTTGTGGCAGAGTGTATAGGGCAGGCCCCTACTTTCAAACATCCAACTTACAAACGACTCCTACTTGCAAACCCCAAATTTTCAAAAAAACATTTTTCATTGGGACAGAAAGTGAGGTGAAATCTTCTGAAGAGGAGCACAGACAGCAAAACAAATGTCACAGGGGTGATAACCCTTCCCTATGTTTTCCAAAAAGCTTAAAATAGATTTTTTGGCTGGAGCTAAACACTTTAAAAATGTACCAGTTCAAAATTACAAACAGATTCTACTTAACAACAAACCTACAGTTCCTGTCTTGTTTGCACCGCCTTTATACTGCTGTTCAGAGGGCCTGGGGCCCCACGCCTTTCCTTTTTTTAATTTGGGTGCGGGGTTCCCCTTAATATCCATACAAGACCCAAAGGGCCTGGTAATGGACTGGGGGGGGGGTACCCATGCCATTTGTCTCACTGATTTTCATCCATATTACCGGGACCGACATTAGATTAAAGCCGTAAGTGGTTTTAAATGAATTTTATTTCTTTAAACATGTCATTTTGTGCAGGGACTGTTATAAGCACGGGAAACAAGCGCCACTTTACAGGATACTATAGACACCCCCAGGTACGATTATTTAAAGGAATATTTCACTTTTTTTTCACTTTAAGCATCATTAAAATCACTTCTCCCGAAAAAACGTCCGTTTTTAAAACTTTGTTTTGCATTGATACATGTCCCCTGGGGAAGGACCCAGGTCCCCAAACCCTTTTTAGGACAATACCATGCAAATTAGCCTTTAAAATTAGCACTTCTGATTTCGAACGTTCGAGTCCCATAGACTTCAATGGGGTTCTAACGTTCATGCGAAGTTTCGGTCCGTTCGCAGGTTCTGGTGCGAACCGAACCGCGGGTGTTCGGCTCATCCCTAGCTGCAACCCACAAACACCTTTTGGACCAGCCCAGGAATAATCTAAAGACTGGATCCTTCTTATATGCAGGCTTTCGGTTATTCCTGAGCCAGTCTACAAAGCCTTTATGGGTTGCAGCTGATGCAAATTCCTCAGCAACAGCTGATCTCCAGACTGCAATTTTTCAACTGATACTCTCAGATCATAGTCCTTATTTCTTCTGATGCTTGAGACCAGAGAAATAAGAAATATGATCTGAGAGCATGGATTCAGGGATTTTGGTTTCTCTTGAAAGCATAAGCTAGATAACCAAAGAAGTTATCAGTGCTACATCATCTGTAAGCAATTTCTGAGTCTCCCTGTATAACAGATGCACCCTGATTGAAGAAACGAACTTTGAAACCACCTCTGGCCTTTCAGTTTGTACCCCAGGTTAGGGCAGAAGTATTGAGAACATTTGCTGCACCAGCCAAAGTGGTGGAAGTATTTTATCCACAATTCCTTGAGAGTGTAAGGAAGCTCTCTGCCAAAGACATCTGCAACCAGAGAACAGAGAGTCAAGAGATTTGCTCCTCCTTTAAAGTGGTTCTAAAGTCATTCCCTGCATTAATGTAGAAAATGTTCCACTAGCTTTTCACTACCTCCCACCCATGCTCAAACACTTTACCTTACTTCTCACACGATCCAGTGCCATATCAGCTGCAGCTTTACTTTCTGGTCTCACAGGAGACACAGGCAGCAGCAGGAGCCATAGACTGCGCTGTGTGTGTTTATGAATGTACACAGCCCAAACCCTGTCATGGTGTTTGACATATACGTTTAGTTGCCAGATAAACTTTTGTAGTTGTGGTCAAACTAAAATGACTGTCTTTCTTTGGGGACCAAAGACTTTCACTGGGGGGATAGTGTTAGCGTGGTTGCTGACCCTTTAAGCTGCACAGCAGAACATCTTCTCCGGCCAAAGATCATTCCTTTTTCTGGCCTTGATAAACGGGATATTCTACCTGAGGACACGGGGGGTTATTTACGAAAGGCAAATCCACTTTGCACTACAAGTGCAAAGTGCACTTGGAAGTACAGTCGCTGTAAATCTGAGGGGTAGATCTGAAATGAGCGGAAGCTCTGCTGATTTTATTATCCAATCGTGCAAACTAAAATGCTGTTTTTTATTTTCCTTGCATGCCCCCCTCAGATCTACAGCGACTACACTTCCAAGTGCACTTTCAGTGCAATTTCAATGGCACTTTGCACTTGTAGTGCAAAGTGGATTTTTCTTTAGTAAATAACCCCCAGGGTATCCTAAACAGTGCTATATATACTGACATTTGCCTTAGGGCCATGGTTCAATTGCTATATCTCACCCAGCTCCTTACTAAGCAATACCTTTTTTCCCCAAGCAATACCCCAAAGAAAAAAACAAATACAGTACATAGAATTCACATATAATACAGTATTTTGTAGTAATATTATTATTTTTTTCCTGCAGTTTCTCTTTTACCCAACATAAGGATCTAATAGCATCCTGTATAACTCATGTTCCCATCAATGTCCTAAGGTAAAGTTTCACATATTTTGTTGCACAGTGCTCTTGAATCTGTCCAGTACAAAGCTCTATTTGAAATGTGCTTCTCTGTGCACAAGGACATATCCATTAAAATACATTACTCCTTACGAAAGATGCCCCTAAGACACTGACAGGCAGATGAGCACCAGTAACATGAGCCTTTTTCATACAGAAATACAAAAACTGAAGCATAAATTATTTACAAGCATCAAGGACTGAGTGAGTCCACTGCCTGCATTTATATGCCAGGGTAATTATTTCAGCAGGGATCTCAAAGCCATTTATTTTACTGATGTTTTGGAGCAGAGAGTTTATAATATTCTGATTGATGTACACTTGCAGCATGAACTATGTTGGTAATAAATGTATTCTATAATTAGGTATGTTGTGAGTATACATTATGCTGTCTTGTATTTCCAGGGCAAGCCAGGAGCAATCGCAATTTAGTTAAATAGATGCAATTAAATGATACATTTTTACTTTGTGCAATATGGAAACAAAAATGTTCACTATTTTTTACTGAAACAAATAGACCCACTGTTGATAGCAAAGAAAGAATAGATGTACAGTTATTGCTGTATCATTAATTCCTCTTTTAGAATTCTCTTTCTATATAACTCATAGTCTATATCCTAAAACAGGACAACAGCCTTTCCATACTCAATTAAAGCTGAACTCCAGGCAAGTATAAAAGATGCAGATAAACGTAGCTCTGAATTCATTTAAATACATTTTATTTTGTAATGCAAGAGGTGTAGGTATCTACATTTGACTTGGTATTAGCCTCTTGCAAGTCCCTGTACAGCAAAGCTCAGACTGTGAGAGGGACAAGCTGCACAAGAAGATGCAGTGCTCATGTGCTAAAAAGTGATATGCTGATAGGAAGGAAGAGCTCTTTCTTTCATTGTTCATTTACAGGCTAAGCAAAATTAGATCTCCTTCCATGCCAGGCAGGGCTGTGCTGTTTAGAAGAGTTGTCTATATCTTAAAACTGAATTAATCGCTTTGTACCCGGGCCATTTCAGACACTTTGCTCCTACATGTAAAAATCTACTTTTTTTTGCTAGAAAATAACTTAGAACCCCCAAACGTTATATATTTTTTAGCAGAGACCCTATAGAATAAAATGGTGAGTGTTGCAATTTTTATGTTGCACGGTATTTGCGCAGCAGTTTTTCAAATGCAATTTTTTGGAAAAAAAACGCTTTCATGAAAAAAAAAAATTAAAGTTAATGGAAATAACTGCACATCAAAAAGGTGATTATAAGTAAATTATGAAAAACAAGCTGCGAAATCCTATATGTGACACAAATGCACCACACAAATAATGTAAAACTGGTGACTCGCGCTTTTAACAGAACACAGTGAATGTAAGTATAAAGGTGATCAAACATCACCTAATATGCATATAGTCATATATCCAAAAGAGGTGTGTACCAAAAGTTTAAGCAACAAAGGCTACAATAAATTGTGCAAAATAATTAAATGAAATAGTGAATAATAGTCCATATAAGAACACCCAAATTTATTTAAAAAGTCCAGATATGAGAATCCAGTGAAGGTCCAATTAAAGGGAAACTTAAGTGCTTGGGTCCACCACCATAGATAGAGTGCCTGGCCGCTTCCCAGAAACCCATGACCCCCGTTACAGAGGGTCTGAGTAAGCTGTTAAATCCTGCTGTTCCGGACCACCATAAAGCCAAGATGGGAGCTGGGATGGGACATCAGGGACTGTGGTGCAGATGGATGGATCCCCAGGAAAAAAAACTTTACTCTCAGCGGAGTGGTGTGACCATGAAAAGAGAAGGGGAGGGCTCCGATAGTGTAAAATCAAACGGCTTTATTATAATAAAATAAAGTATACACTCACATATAGATCAAGGAAAAACGTTCTCTGGAGAAGAACAGTCTGTGGCACCGGCCGGATGCACACAGACAGCCCGTCCTGCTGGTCTTCGCAACAACAGTGGGAGGTGACGCGGTGACGCCGCTCAGCCCTACGCTGCGTTCCATAAAAGGATTACGTCTTCCAGCCCAATTTTTTTGTATAGCAGGAAATATGATGTTACCCTGAGTAAATAGATACCTAACATGTCATGCTTTAAAATTGCGTCTGCCCATGGAATGGCAGCAAGCTATGGTGCCTAAAATTTGTCCGTAGGCGAAGCTTTAAACGGAGGTCTGGTGCTAGAATTATTGCTCTCACTCTGATGTTCGTGATAATACCTCACATGTGTGGTGCGATCACCGTTTACACATGCGTGTGGGAGTAACGTATGCATTTGTATTTGTGCGTAAGCGCGGTGAGCACAGTGAGACGGGGCGCTTTCAATTTTCTTTTATTATTATTTATTTTATACACTTTTTTTTTTATTTTTTACACTTTTTTTTTGTACTAACTTTATTGCTATCACAATGAACAACGTCCCTTGTGACAGCATGGGCCGTGACAGGTCCACTTTATGGAGAGATTTGGGGTCCATTAGATCAATCTCCCCAAATCTCTCCTCTGGCCCCCTATGCAGCCGATCAGACAGAGATTGGTCCGATCGGCTGCTTTCCTGGCCACTGGTGGCCAGGAAAGCGAAGGGGCGGAACTGGAAGTGACAAACTACTCGTCGGTCCTGGTTTCCAGGGTTACAGTGAGGGAGATCAAGGTCAGTTCCTCTCTCTGTACAGGCCAACTGCAGAAGTGATCAAGTGGTCAATTAGCCACTCGGATCACTTCTGCATTACTCAAAATCGCCAGCTGAAAAGAATGATACTAGTATGATGCCTGTAGGTGCAGGACTAATCCCGGTATTACTGGTATAACCACTGAAACACAGCAGTAGGAAGTGGGTTAAAGTAGAACTGTAACTTTTTTTTTCATTTTGGATACAATAAGGGAGGGTTAAAACTCCTTGCCATCTGTGTCTCATTGGTGAAATTTTACTTCACCTCCTGTCCCATAGCCAAAACAGTAATGCCGCGTACACACGGTCCTACTTTTCGTCTACAAAAGTCCAACGGACGCTGATGGACTAAAGCTGGCTGGTAATCCGATCGTGTGTGGGCTTCTCCGGACTTTCAACTGACTTTTTTAGCCTCAAATCCGACGTACTTTAGATTTGAAACATGTTTTAAAACTTTACTTCGTAACTACGACGGACCCCGAAATCCGCTCGTCTGTGTGCTAGTCCGACGGACAAAAAGCCACGCTAGGGCACCTATTGGCTACTGGCTATGAACTTCCTTATTTTAGTCCGGTGTACGTCATCACGTACGAATCCGTTAGACTTTTGTGTGGTCGTGTGTAGGCAAGTCCGTTCGTTAGAAAGTAGGCCGCAAGTCCGCCGCAAGTCCACCGAAAGTCTGCCGGAAGTCTGTCGGACAGGCTGTCCGACTTTTGTAGACGAAAAGTACGACCGTGTGTACGCGGCATAAGGAAGAGGAAATCCCTACAGATTAAAGGAATATCTTGGGGTCAGCCACATCTCCATAATTAGTGTCTCCATTGGAAGAGTCCCCCCTACTGACAACCCAAAATTTAGGATTTTCCATTACTTTCACTTTTGATAATAATGGTAAACAGGACAAATAGGGTGAATCTTCCTAACAGAGGCAAAGGTAAAAAAACCTTACAGGGCTTCCAATCCCTCTCCACTCTATCCAAAACAGAAAAAAAAAGCTTTTAGTTACACTTAAAAGCGCAGCTCAACCCAAAAGGGGAATATCCCCCTCTTCCGCTGCCACATTTGGCACCTTTTGGGGGGGGGGGGGTACCTGGCTTTGACAGGTACCCACTCCCACTTCCGGTGATCTTGCAGAGGTATTTATAGCTGCTGACTATTCATTTTTTCTAAAGGAGGCTGGAGCTCCTCTTTAAGTTGGAGTTTTGTCCCATGCACTATTCTGGAAATGTCAAATTGAGCTTCAAAAAGTCTGGGTGGAAGGCATCTACACACTTATTATTTTAGGGGGAGTTGAAGGGAGGTGTTTACAGATTACATCAAGCGGACCTGTTTACAAAAACCTTCATCTAATATTGATTTAGGATAGGACCCACTACCTGGAGTCTTCCCTTGGAAACCTCCTGAGACACTCACCAATGTTCACTGTGCTGCACTATACTCCCTGCAATTCTTCATTTTGCCCTTCGGCTGTACATTGCTAAATATCTTGATTGTCATTGTGTTAGTGTCTCCATGGTAAGGGAATGATAGATGTAGAGAAGAGGATAAAACACATACCATAGACCTTTACAATCATTTTACTGCATATATTTATTCATATAATGTGCATAACATTATGTATGTGCATAGTTGCGTCAAACAACCAATGTAATTAAAGTGATACTAAAATATCGTTTTTTTTTTTTTTTTTAAAAACAAACATGTCATACTTACCTCCACTATGCAGCTCGTTTTGCACAGAGTGGCCCGAGCATCCATTTCTGGGGTCCCTCGGTGGCTCTTGCGGCTCCTCCCCCCTATTAGATAACCCCCTTGGAGAAGCGCTCTCCTGAGGGGATCACCCTGCGGGTGCGCTCCTGAGTCCAGCATTCTGCTTCCATAGAGGCTGAATGCAGGACTCAGCAACGCCCCCCCCCCCCCCATGCCTGCATCATTGGATTTGATTGACAGCAGCGGGAGCCAATGGCTGCGCTGCTATCAATCTATCCAATCAAGAGTCGGGAACCCGTGGAGAAAGGGACGGCGGGGACACGCCAACGGAAATTTGGGGCTCAGGTAAGTAAGACGGGGGGGCTAGGGGGCCGGAGACTGCAAGGTGTTTTTTCATCTTAATGCATAGGATGCATTAAGGTGAAAAAACATGAGCCTTTTAACCCCTTTAAGAAGTCTCAGTAAATTTCACTTCTATAAGCAACCAGATTTACTGAATGAAATTAATTCATTCAGTGTGTATTGTGATTAGCTGTGATTGGCCCCAACTAATCACATGGTACAGATGGGCTATGATTGGCCCTGTCTGTACCATGTGATCACTGTGACCAATCACAGCTAGTAACACAATTGTACACAATGAATAGCATGAATAGAAGCCATCCATTGTGTACAATTGTCATGTGACCTGCTGTGATTGGTCACAGCAAACACTTGGCACCAGCAGTGGGCCGGTATAGTGATCTGTCATCGGCTGTGTCTAGTGGACACAGCGGGTGACAGATCGTGCTGCAGAGCGGCCTGGGGGGAAGTCCACCTGGAGCGATGAAAGTCCTGCCCAGCGTCATTCCTGGGAACTGGTTATGATAAATTAAGCTCTTATTGATTTCAGTGGGGTTTGGGTTTGGCATCCAAACTTCTTTGCAGTTCACCCAACCCTGCTCAAACCAAACCCAGGGCAGTTTAGCTCATCACTACTAGCAATATATCCAGAAGTGCAATCATAACTTGTCCATTGTGCTATTTGTCCTCTGACCACTTATTACATATATTGTTATGCAGCAAAAGTCGGATGTGAGCTTTTGGTCAGAAATTCCGACTGTGTGTATGCTCCATCGGACTTTTGCTGGAAGAATTCCAGCCAGGAAAAGATTGAGAGCAGGTTCTCTATTTTTCGGTCAGAAAAAGTTTCTATCTGAAAATGTGTTCGTCTGCAATTCGGACGCGCAAAAAATCATGCATGCTCGGAAACAATTCAACACATGATCAGAAGCATTGAACTTAATTTTCTCGGCACGTCGTAGTGTTGTACGTCACCGCGTTCTTGACGGTCAAAAGTTTAGAAAATCTTTGTGTGACCGTGTGTATGCAAGGCACGCTTGAGCGGAATTCTGTCGGAAAAAACATCCAAGTTTTTTCTGACGGAATTTCTGATCGTGTGTATGGGGCATTAGGGGACAACACTGCAGTTCTTTCTTTCCTAGAATCGCATGCATGTGTATGTATTTGATGAGAATTTTTATTGACAATGTAAAATACAAATGATTCAGCTGGATTTGCCTCACAGAAGTGCTGCAGAGAATAAAGCCAGACACGCCATTAATATAGAAATACAGCTGTGACCAAAAGACGCGTCAGACTAAATTTAGCAACCAATTAAAATGTGAGAAGTGTTAATAATCACATTATCCAATGTAATGAAGATTTTTTTTGCAAAGAATAAAGAACTAGTGTGTGCCTGACAAGATGACCTATACTCCCTTCAACATATCATGTGATACCTAGGTTATCTCAGACTCTAACTACTTCAGCTGTCACACCTGTAAATCCCCTATGGACAAGAGCAATTTTTATATTTCTGCTATGGACCTATTTATTCAGGTAACAAAGTAACACATATATTGTCTTTTAAAGGACAAACAAGGCTTTTATTTTGTGAGATTGTCTTGCAAAAATGTTTTTTATGCAATACTTGGACAAAAAAGTACCAAAAATTAAAAAAAACCTCTTACTTAAAAAAAATAGGGTTACTGTAGATAAAAAATGTTACTTTTTTTTAATTTGTCAGGTTAGGCTCACATATCAGCGGGAAGGGAGCGCATGCGATATTGCGCACAGTCCCAACCCTCGGAATACCAATGCTGCATTTTAGCAGACGTGCAGGCATGCCATTAATCTTGGTAAGTGAAACTGTTTTTTCAGCAAGCAAAATGAGGGGAAATGAGGGGAAAACAATTCTCATAAGATATTATAGGTTATTATGCAATATTACTTATTCACTTGACATCAGCACTAATTGGCCTCTATTTCAGGCACAAACCCTAGTTTAGACACTTTATTAGTTGTTTTAAAGTATAGCAAACTCTTTCCTGAACACACCAAAGTCATAGCAAAGTCTTTCCTGTGCACACCTCCCAGAAGTGTTTGCAGTTTGGCTAAAGTCCTATCTGATAGAAGTGTAGAATCCTGTCCTAAACAAGGGCTACTATTTATTTTCTGTAATTCCTTTGCAAGGGTTACTATTTAAATTTTGCTTCGTGGTAGTCAGCGCCAGACTGGTTTATAGTTTACTTTTTCATTTGATTTTCCCCTAGACTCTTTGGAGCTGTGGTTTCTCTCTGCTACCAGTAGGTGTCACTGGTACCTCAGGCACAAGTATGAGATGCTGCACTTATCCTGAGTTATGAATATTTATGCTTCCTCTAGCAAACCTGTAGGTTTATTGCCACTGGAGCATGCTGAGGGAGAGCATATATATTTGGAAGGACCATGTGATCTTTCTCTTTTCCCCGGCTGCGACCTGGGGATAGTGCATGTAATGTAATGTGAGCTGCTTGTTCAGGCCTGCCTGCCTAGAGAGGCCTATATTCGATTGTGTTTGGAACTGTCCCTGTCTGGGTGCAGGATGAAGTCCAAGCTGGTTGACTCCCCTGAAGAAGATTGGTGATAGGATGGTACCCAGGTTGATGCTGGTTGGCTCTCCTGAAGAGAAGATGTGTTTACTATTGAAAACCGCTGCTATTTCAAAAAGGTACAGTGAGAGGACCGATTGACCAAGGATTGACCAGACGGGGACAGGGGTAGGGAC
The DNA here is from genome assembly GCA_037952835.1 of Lithobates septentrionalis. Taxonomy (NCBI): domain Eukaryota; kingdom Metazoa; phylum Chordata; class Amphibia; order Anura; family Ranidae; genus Lithobates; species Lithobates septentrionalis. The sequence goes on along the minus strand of JBBDGP010000125.1, from coordinate 147,073 downwards.
ACTGACACTAACAGGTGGAGCAGCGTGGGAGTGGCACAGGAGCCGGGGCACACTGACAAGAGCACACGGGGATAGGGACAGAAGAGCAGCCAGTATCTGACAAGAGAATGAGGGACACACTGACAGGAGTGGTGAACATGCTGTGAGGGAAGGAGCGAGACACAATTATTTAATGACTGACTGCTGAGGCGCATGTCTGTAGTAACTTGGAGTACTGAGAGTATTTTTGTAGTAACTTGAAGTACTGGGAGTTTTAGTTGTAGAAACTTAGTCTACTTGGTGTATTATTTGTAGTAACTTGGTGTACTAGGAGTATAATTTGGAGTACTGGGAGTATTATTTAGAGAACTGTGAGTCATATTTGTAGTAACTTGGAGTACTAGGAGTAATATTTGTAGTAACTTGGAGTACTGGGAATGATAGTTGTAGTAACTTGGAGTACTGGGAGTAATATTTGTAATAACTTGAAGTACTAGGAGTGATTAGGGATGGCCCAGTGGTTCGAGATGAATGTAAGTTCGACTCAAACATCGAGTGTTAGCCCGTTAGCCGAATTCCGAACATTTTGGGGTGTTCACTGCAAATTTGCGCGCTGCAGAATGCCCCATAATGCACTGCGAGATCGCAGTGCATTGATGTCTGGTTCAGGAGGGGGGGGCGCTTGTTCGTCCCCCCCTTTCCTGGCCTGCCAGGCTGCTTGCTCTGACAAGGGTCTTATATGGATTTCGGGGGGGACCCCATGGCATTTAAAAAAAAAAATCGCAATAAGCGTATATTGATTGGTTTTCGCAAAAGTTATAGCACCAAAAAAATAGGTTATTGATTTTTGGCATTTGTATTATTTATTTAATTTTACTAGTAATGGCAGCAATCTGCAATTTTTATCGGAACTGTGACATTGTGGCAGACAGATCGGACACTTTTTTGAAGCCATTGACATTTATACAGCGATCAGTGCTATAAATAGCCACTGATTACTGTATAAATGTCACTGGCAGGGAAGGGGGTTAAGGAGACCGATCGGTGTTCCTATATACTAGGAACACAAGATCTGTCTCCTCTCCCCTGACAGAACGTGGATTTGTGTGTTTACACACACAGATCCACATTCCTGCTCTGACAGGAGTGATGGCGGGTGCCCAGCGGACATCGCGGGTGCCGGACACGTCCATTGGCTCCTTATTGACGCAGCGTGTGAGCACCCCTTATTCCGGCGGGAAGAGGAGGATGTCATATGAGGCCTGCCCAGGGTGGGAGATACCAACTGCAGAAGTCATTTGACAATACGTCGGGAATAAAGTGGTTAAGAAGGTTTCTATGAGTCCTTTCAGGATTCTAGGTTCTTCATTTTATGATTTTGTAGCAGTTATAGAGACACTCCACACACCCAGCATTAATGTCCAATCCATATACAGTGGCTTGCGAAAGTATTCGGCCCCCTTGAACTTTTCAACCTTTTGCCACATTTCAGGCTTCAAACATAAAGATATAAAATTTTAATTTTTTGTGAAGAATCACCAACAAGTGGGACACAATTGTGAAGTGGAACGAAAACTATTGGATATTTTAAACTTTTTTAGCAATTAAAAAACTGAAAAGTGGTGCGTGCAAAATTATTTGGCCCCTTTACTTTCAGTGCAGAAAACTCACTCCAGAAGTTCAGCGAGGATCTCTGAATGATCCAATGTTGTCCTAAATGACTGATGGTGATAAATAGAATCCACCTGTGTGTAATCAAGTCTCTGTATAAATGCACCTGCTCTGTGATAGTCTCAGGGTTCTGTTAAAAGCGCAGAGAGCATCATGAAGACCAAGGAACACACCAGGCAGGTCCGTAATACTGTTGTGGAGAAGTTTAAAGCCGGATTTGGATACAAAAAGATTTCCCAAGCTTTAAACATCCCAAGGAGCACTGTGCAAGCGATCATTTTGAAATGGAAGGAGTATCAGACCACTGCAAATCTACCAAGACCTGGCTGTCCCTCTAAACTTTCAGCTCAGACAAGGAGAAGACTGATCAGAGATGCAGCCAAGAGGCCCATGATCACTCTGGATGAACTGCAGAGAACTACAGCTGAGGTGGGAGAGTCTGTCCATAGGACAACAATCAGTCGTAAACTGCACAAATCTGCCCTTTATGGGAGAGTGGCAAGAAGAAAGCCATTTCTCAAAGATATCCATAAAAAGTCTCGTCTAAAGTTTGCCACAAGCCACCTGGGAGACACACCAAACATGTGGAAGAAGGTGCTCTGGTCCGATGAAACCAAAATCGAACTTTTTGGCCACAATGCAAAACGATATGTTTGGCGTAAAAGCAACACAGCTCATCACACTCAACACACCATCCCCACCGTGAAACATGGTGGTGGCAGCATCATGGTTTGGGCCTGCTTTTCTTCAGCAGGGACAGGGAAGATGGTTAAAATTGAGGGGAAGATGGATGCAGCCAAATACAGGACCATTCTGGATGAAAACCTGTTGGAGTCTGCCAAAGACCTGAAACTGGGACGGAGATTTATCTTCCAACAAGACAATGATCCCAAACATACAGCAAAATCTACAAAGGAATGGTTCACAAATAAACATATCCAGGTGTTAGAATGGCCAAGTCAAAGTCCAGACCTGAATCCAATCGAGAATCTGTGGAAAGAGCTGAAAACTGCTTTTCACAAACGCTCTCCATCCAACCTCACTGAGCTCGAGCTGTTTTGCAGTCTCTTGATGTGCAAAACTGATAGAGACATACCCCAAGCGACTTGCAGCTGTAATCGCAGCAAAAGGTGGCTCTACAAAGTATTAACGCAAGGGGGCCGAATAATTTTGCACGCCCCACTTTTCATTTTTTTATTAGTTAAAAAAGTTTCAAAAATCCAATAGATTTTGTTCCACTTCACAATTGTGTCCCACTTGTTGGTGATTCTTCACAAAAAAAATAAAATTTTATATCTTTATGTTTGAAGCCTGAAATGTGGCAAAAGGTTGAAAAGTTCAAGGGGGCCGAATACTTTCGCAAGCCACTGTATGTGCATATATGGATGCTGGCTTGGCTCACACTTCCAGATGCAGTAAGGGCCAGAAGGATCCTGTATGATGTCCCAATATGTAGCCATACTCACCATGGAGCTGCTGGATAGATGGGTCCTTCTGCTGTTTCTCTAGTGTCGACCCACCCTAAAAAATTGCCGTGGGGTCCCCCCAAAATCCCTAACATGACCCTTATCTGAGCAAGCAGGATAGAGGGGGATGAGTAAATAACTGTCATTTGTGTTTTTTTACTTTTTGAAACTTTTTTTGGTAGATGGGTCGGGGTACAATGTACCCGTTACCCATTCACATAGGGGGGAGCAGGATCTGGGGGCCCCCCCAAGGGGGCTTCCAGATTCTCATAAGCCCCCCGCCCGCAGACCCCCACAACCAATGGCCATGGTTGTTGTGGGGACAAGGCCCTTGTCTCCATCATGTCACCTCATGTTGAGGGCAAGTGGCCTGGTATAGTACAGAAGGGGGGGGGCGCTTGTTCGTCCCCCCCTTTCCTGGCCTGCCAGGCTGCTTGCTCTGATAAGGGTCTGATATGGATTTTGGGGGGACCCCACGGCATTTTTAAAAATAAATTTTGCGTGGAGTTTCCCTTTAAAACCCCTTAGCGCCAACGCTATGCACATATGCGGCCTTGGCTTTAAGGGGTTATACCGGGATGATGCTTGCAGCTGCATGTATCATCCCGGTACCATTTTTTAGAGTGTGCGGTCGGCTCTTCAGGGATAACAACCAATGTGGCTAAAAGCCGCTCTGCTGTTATTCCGAAGGAGTGAGAGGGGACGTCCCCCCTCCTGCCGCCTTCCGCCTCCCGTCCCACCTGGAGACCTGATCCATGATTCGGCACTTCCGCCGGCTAGAGTGAGACTGGAAGGAAGCCAGAAATGGCTTTATTCCAGTCTACTTTGTGTAAATACGGAAGCGACGTCACAACGCCACTTCCGGTTTACTCGGCTGCCAATGGTGCTGTTTTAAATAAAAATTACAGTATTCAGAATCGCCGTTTTTGGCGATCTGAATACTTTGAAGTACAAAGGAGGTTTACATTCCTTGTGACAGCAACAAAAGTGATCATTTTTTTTAAAGTGACAATGTAAAAAATAAATAAATTAATAAATAAGAAAAAATATATATATATATTTTTAAATCGCCCCCGTCCCCGCGAGCTCGCGCAGCAAAAAGAAAACGCACACGTAAGTCACGCCCGCATAAGTAAAAGGTGTTCAAATCACACATGAGAGGTATCGCCGCGGTCGTCAGAGTGAGGGCAATAATTCTAGCACTCAACCTACTCTGTAACTCTAACCTGGTAACTGTTCATTTTTTTTAAAATGCCGCCTGTGGAGATTTTTAGGTACCGTGGTTTGTCGCCATTCCATGTGCGCAATTCCAAAGCATGACATGATAGGTATCTATTTACTCAGCGTAACATCATCTTTCACATTATACAAAAAAATTGGGCTAACTTTACTGTTTAGTTTTTAAATTCATGAAAGTGTCTTTTTTCCCAAAAAATTGCATTTGAAAGACCACTGAGCAAATATTTTGATTCTCTGCTAAAAATATATATATAATGTTTGGGGGTTCTAAGTAATTTTCTAGCAAAAAATACGAATTTTAACTTGTAAGCAACAAATGTCAGAAAGGCTTAGGCATAAAAGGGTTAAAATTCATACCAGACCTGAAGGGCCTGGTATGGATTTTGGTGGGGCCCCACGCCATTTTTTTTAACATTTTGGCGTGGAGTTCCCCTTACTATCCATACCAGTCTGGTATGGACTGGGGGGGGGGGGATCTATATTACCGGGATCCGGCAGTACATTACAGCCGCAAGCAATTTTAAATGACATTTTTCCTTTTAGAAATGTCATTTTGCTGCAGCACAGTAAAACACATCAGACAGATGCACCACTTTACAGGCAGACTAAGGGGACCCCACAGGCACGATATTTAACCACTTCAATAGCGGGCACTTATACACCTTCCTGCCCAGACCAATTTTTAGCTTTCAGTGCTGTCGCAGTTTGAATGACAATTGCGCGGTCATCCATCACTGTACCCAAACTAAATTTTTATCATTTTGTTCCCACAAATAGAGTTTTCTTTTAGTGGTATTTGATCACCTCTGCGGTTTTTATTTTTTGCTAAACAAATAAAAAAAGACCGAAAATTATGAAAAAAATAAAAGTTTTGCTTTTGTTTCTGTTATAAAATTTTGTAAATAAGTAAGTTTTCTCTTTCACTGATGGGCACTGATAAGGCGGCACCAATGAGGTGGCACCAATGAGCAGGCACTGACAATGGGCACTGATATGCGGCACTGATGGGCACTGGTAGGTGGCACTGATGGGTGGCATTGATATGCAGCACTGATGGGCATTGATAGGCGGGACTGATGGGCACTCATGGGTGGCACTGGTGGGCACTGATGGGCACTGATAGGCAACACTGGGCACTGAAAGGCTGCAAAGATGGGTTCTTATGGGTGGCACTGATAGGCGGCACTGCTGGGCACTAATAGGTGGCACTGCTGGACACTGATGGGCACTGATAGGTGGCACTGCTGGGCACTGATGGGCATTGATACGCGGCACTGATATGAGGCACTGATAGGCATCCCTGGAGGCACTGGCAGTGGTAGGCATTGTGAGTGCGCACTGATTGGCAGCTGCCTGGGCATTGATTGGCAGCTGCCTGGGCACAAATTAGTATTTCCCTGGGGGTCTAGGGGGGCATACCTGGTGGTCCAGTGTGGATGGACATCCTGGTGGTCCTGGGCGGCATGATGGTGGTCCTGAGCGGGATCCGAGGGGGGGGCTGTGCTGATAAACAATCAGCACAGACCCCCCCAGTCAGGAGAGCAGCCGATCGGCTCTCCTCTACTCGCGTCTGTCAGACGTGAGTGAGGAAAAGCCGTTCACCGGCTCTTCCTATTCACATCGTGATCAGCCGTGTCCAATCAGAGTCTCCGTCAGAGACTCTTTACCTAGATCGGAGTTGCGGTGTGTCAGACTGACACACCGCAACAACGATTGCCGCGATGCGCGCCCCTGGGGGCGCAGCGGCCTAAAATCCTGATCACGTCATATGACGTCCGGTCAGGATATTGAAACCACTTTGCCACCGTCATTCTGCTATATGGCGGGCGGCAAGTGGTTAAAGGAATATTTCATTTTTATTGTTTCACTTTAAGCATTATTAAAATTACTGCCCCTGAAAATACAGGTGTTTTAAAAACTTTTTTTTTTTGCATTGATACATGTCCCCTGGGGCAGTACCTGGGTCCCCATACACTTTTTATGGCAATAACTTGCATATAAGGCTTTAAAATAAGCACTTTTGATTTCTCATGTTCGTGTCCTATACACTTTAATAGAGTTTGCATGTTCGCACAAATTGTCTGTTCGCATGTTCTGGTGCGAACCGGGAGGGTGTTCGGCCCATCCCTAGGAGTAATAGTTGTAGTGACTTGGAATACTGGGAGTAATATTTGTGATAACTTGGAGTACTGGGAGAAATGTTTTTGAATTTTTGTAGTAACGTTAAGTACTGGTAATGCCTTTGGAGTGACTTGGAGTAACTTTGAAATAACTTGGAGTGACCTTGTAGTAACTTGGAGTGACTTTGAAGTAACTGGAGTACTGGTAGTGACTTTGTATTAACTTGGAGTAACTTTGTAGTAGCTAGGAGTACTGGGAGTAACTCAGGGTACTGAGGGTGACTTGGAATACCGGGAGTGATGTGGGGTACTGGTAGTAACTAGAAGTAACTTATAGTATTGGGAGTAACTGTGAGTAAATTGGAATAACTTAGAGTACTGAGTATTAAATGGAGTACTGGGTAGTGACTTGGTGTACTGGGAGTAATGCCGCGTACACACGGTCGGACTTTTCGTCTACAAAAGTCCAACGGACGCTGACGGACTAAAGCTGGCTGGTAATCCGATCGTGTGTGGGCTTCTCCGGACTTTCAACGTACTTTTTTAGCCTCAAATCCGACGTACTTTAGATTTGAAACATGCTTCAAATCTTTACGTCGTAACTACGACGGACCCCGAAATCCGCTCGTCTGTGTGCTAGTCCGACGGACAAAAAGCCACGCTAGGGCACCTATTGGCTACTGGCTATGAACTTCCTTATTTTAGTCCAGTGTACGTCATCACGTACGAATCCGTCGGACTTTTGTGTGGTCGTGTGTAGGCAAGTCCGTTCGTTAGAAAGTATGCCGCAAGTCCGCCGCAAGTCCGCCGAAAGTCTGCCGGAAGTCTGTCGGACAGGCTGTCTGACTTTTGTAGACGAAAAGTCCGACCGTGTGTACGCGGCATAACCGTAAGTATTTTAGAAAAACATTGGAGTGCTGGGAGTGACTTGGAATAACTTATAGTATTGGGAGTAACTGTGAGTACTGAGTAGTAACTTGGAGTGCTGATTAGTGACTTGGAGTACGGACTGCTAACATGGGTACAGGTTAGTAACTTGGGTACTGGGTAGCAACTTGAAGTAACTTGGAGAATTGGGAGTAACTGAGTAATTTGGGACAACGTGGAATACTGGGAGTGAGTGTGAGGAACTTGGAATAGATGTAGCACCAGGAGTAACTTGAAGTAGCGTAGAGTACCAGGAGTATTTATTTTTTTTTTTAATTATCCCCATTAGAGTAGAGGGTAAAATGTCCAACAGGAATGGTGATGCCACCCAGTGCACATCGTGCTGCATGTATATGTTCCTTGAAGAGCCGTTTGAGGGCAAATACTGCTGTGCGAGATGTCAGTTAGTTGTTTCCCTGGAAGCCCAGATCCTGGATCTAGAAAATTAGGTGGCAACACTGCGAAGCCTCTGCAAATTGAAAAGGAGTTTGGACATTACCCAGCAGGTGCTGGCAGGGGCAAGTATAGAGGGGTGATGGAGATATGGAGGTACATGACCTAGAGGTAGGTAGCTAGGTGACAGTTAGAAGGGGGGATAGAGGGAAGAGCCTTAGGTAGGCTAGTCCTGAGTTGGTTCATTTCAACAAATATGCCAAGTTGCGTGATGTTGGGGATAATGGCTCAGGGGTGGAATTGTTGGAGCAGACGCCCTCCCCAAGCTGCCAGGGAAATGACTGCTACGGAAAGGAGGGGGCAAGAATACAGGCAAGGTTAGGCATGTACTGGTGGCAGGGGACTCAATTATCAGAAGCATAGATGGGGCAATGTGTCACAAAGACTGTGATCGCCGAACAGTATGTTGTTTATTGTGGATGGCCAAAAAGTTGGAGGGGCTTTTAAACTAGGTGGTGGGGGGGGGGGTTCAGAGGAAGTTATAGCCAACAGTGAGCAAAGGTCTGGGGGTACTAATGGAGGCACTAGCGATAATATAACCATAATACCTAAACCCTGGGTGAATGAGTTGGCAAATCAAAATAGCAGCCTCAGAAAACCTGCAACCGTACAAAACTGAGAGGCATATACACAAATGCCAGGAGCCTTACTAACAAAATGTAGAAACTGGAGCTGCTGTTACACAAAGAGGATTTCGACTTTGTGGGGATAACAGAAACTTGGTTTGACAGTTCACATGACTAGCTGGCAATATTCAGGGGTATTCCTTGTATTGGAGGGACAGGGAGGGTAGAAGAGGGGGAGGGGTGTTGCTATATATCAAGAATGATTTACGGGTGAAAGAGAGGAGTGACATTGCAAATGGGGTAAGCATACTTGCCAACTGTCCCGGATTTCCCGGGACATTCCCGGGACTTGGACGCCATTCCCGAATTCCTGGTGTCCCGGGAAATGTCCCGAGAAATCCGGTTCTTCGATTCGCTGCCGCTAGAGGTCCGCGGCCGGCGGAGACAATGTCTACGCTGGCCGCCATTTTGATGAAGTTCATGAAGATGGCTGGGGGGGCTAGATGGAGCTCCTGCGTCGCCGCCCACCCTCCGCCCCGCTCCGCCTCACCCCGCCTCGCCCCGCCTACCCCCCTCGCCCCTTTCCATATCAGACTGGCAGCGGGGCGGGGGGTAGGCGGAGCGGGCCGGAGGGTGGGCGGCGACGCAGGAGCTCCGTCTAGCGCCCCCCAGCCGTCTTTCTGTCTGATATGAAAAGGGGCGGGGTTCTAGCCATGCTGCCAACAACACTACTAGGACACCTCTGAGGTAGGGGGGAGGGGGGTGCACCGCTGTGGGACTCCTGATGTGAGGGGGGGCTCCTTTGAGGACACACACCTGATGCAAGGGGGGCTCCACTGGGGACACCTGATGGAAGGGGGGCTCCACTGGGGACACCTGATGTGAGGGGGGGCTCTGCCGGGGACACCTGATGCAAGGGGGGCTCCGCTGGGGACACCTGATTTGAGGGGGGCTCCACCGGGGACACCTGATTTGAGGGGGGCTCCGCCAGGGACACCTGATGTGAGGGGGGGCTCCGCTGGGGACACCTAATGTGAGGGGGAGCTCCACCGGGGACACCTGATGTGAGGGGGGGCTCCGCCGGGGACACCTGATGTGAGGGGGAGCTCCGCTGGGGACACCTGATGTGAGGGGGAGCTCCGCTGGGGACTCCTGATTTGAGGGGGGCTCCGCCGGGGACACCTGATGTGAGGGGGGCTCCACTGGGGACACCTGATGTGAGGGGGGCTCCGCCGGGGACACCTGATGTGAGGGGGAGCTCCGCCGGGGACACCTGATGTGAGGGGGAACTGCGCCGGGGACACCTGATGTGAGGGGGAGCTCCGCCGGGGACACCTGATGTGAGGGGAAGCTCCGCCGGGGACACCTGATGTGAGGGGGAGCTCCGCCGGGGACACCTGATGTGAGGGGGAGCTCCGCCGGGGACACCTGATATGAGGGGGAGCTCCGCCGGGGACTCCTGATGTGAGGGGGGGCTCTGCCGGGGACACCTGATGTGAGGGGGAGCTCCCCCGGGGACACCTGATGTGAGGGGGACTCCTGGTGTGAGGGGGGCTCCGCTGGGGACACCTGATGTGAGGGGGAGCTCCGCCGGGGACACCTGATGTGAGGGGGACTCCTGGTGTGAGGGGGGGCTCCGCTGGGGACATCTGATGTAAGGGGGGCTCCGCCGGGGACACCTGATGTGAGGGGGGCTCCGCTGGGGACACCTGATGTGAGGGGGGCTCCGCCGGGGACACCTGATGTGAGAGGGAGCTCCGCCGGGGACACCTGATGTGAGGGGGAACTCCGCCGGGGACACCTGATGTGAGGGGGAGCTCCGCCGGGGACACCTGATGTGAGGGGGAGCTCCGCCGGGGACACCTGATGTGAGGGGGAGCTCCGCCGGGGACTCCTGATGTGAGGGGGGCTCTGCCGGGGACACCTGATGTGAGGGGGAGCTCCCCCGGGGACACCTGATGTGGGGGGGACTCCTGGTGTGAGGGGGGGCTCCGCTGGGGACACCTGATGTGAGGGGGAGCTCCGCCGGGGACACCTGATGTGAGGGGGACTCCTGGTGTGAGGGGGGGCTCCGCTGGGGACATCTGATGTAAGGGGGGCTCCGCCGGGGACACCTGATGTGAGGGGGGGGGCTCCGCTGGGGACACCTGATGTGAGGGGGGCTCCGCCGGGGACACCTGATGTGAGGGGGAGCTCCGCCGGGGACACCTGATGTGAGGGGGAACTCCGCCGGGGACACCTGATGTGAGGGGGAGCTCCGCCGGGGACACCTGATGTGAGGGGGAGCTCCACCGGGGACACCTGATGTGAGGGGGAGCTCCGCCGGGGACTCCTGATGTGAGGGGGCTCTGCCGGGGACTCCTGATGTGAGGGGGGCTCTGCCGGGGACTCCTGATGTGAGGGGGGGCTCCGCCGGGGACACCTGATGTGAGGGGGGGCTCCGCCGGGGACACCTGATGTGAGGGGGAGCTCCACCGGGGACTCCTGATGTGAGGGGGGCTCTGCCGGGGACACCTGATATGAGGGGGAGCTCCGCCAGGGACACCTGATGTGAGGGGGACTCCTGGTGTGAGGGGGGGCTCCGCTGGGGACATCTGATGTAAGGGGGGCTCCGCTGGGGGCACCTGATGTGAGGGGGAGCTCCGCCGGGGACTCCTGGTGTGAGGGGGAGCACCGCCGGGGACTCCTGGTGTGAGGGGGGGCTCTGCTGGGGGGCACCTGATGGAAGGACGGACTCTGCTGGGACATCTGACGCAAGGACGGACGGCTGGTGGCAGGCGACGTGGCTAGTGACACGCTCAGGGATCCCACTGATTCTGTATTATGGTGAGTTGAATGATTTCATTTTATATTACAATGTAATAATAGAAATAATGCACTTCAATCATCCTGACACCATAACAACCATGGTGCCGGGATGATTGAAGTGCTAACACCAGGTGGAGTATCTTTACCTGCTGATTGTTAAACTTTCTAGAATACACATATTTTTATTGTGTAGGATCTGGGGCTGCTGTCCCGTCATTTCCCTCTCCCCCTCTCTCCCTCTCCATCCCTAATTCATCTCAGACTCTAACCACACCCTATTGAGCCACGCCCATTTAAGCCACGCCCACTATGCCGTGTAACCCATGCCCATTTTTCGCCGCGGCTTCGCGCGCCGCACTTGTATATTTTCCCTAAGCCACGCCTATGAACGAATGCCCCGCCCCCTAATTATTGTACGGCTCCGCCTACAGCCACAAAAGTGCCCACATTTTTTTTTGTTGGCTACTATGGGTAAGTGGAATCCGTGTGGGTGGAACTCCAAATGGAAGAAGCAAGTGGAACATTAATAGTAGGGGTATGTTACAGGCCTCCTAACCTGAAGGAAGGAAGAGAAGTTAAAACTCCTATCACAGTTAGAAATGTCAGCGAGGCGGGGAAAAGTTATCATCATGGGAACGTCAACTATCCAGATATTGACTGTGCAGAAAGGACAGCTCACTCATTAAAGGCCCATCCTTTCTTAAATGTTTTACAGGACAACATCATGTCCCAACTGGTGGATTCCCTGACTAGAAAGAATGCATTGCTAGACCTATTAATTACAAATGACTCAGATCTGTTCACAGATGTGGAAATATGGGACAACTTGGAAACTAGCGATCACAGGATAATTACATTCAGCATAAATCATAGGAAAAGAAGGCATGAGGGCAGTACAAGAACACTAAATTTCAAAAGAGTCAACTTTTCTAAACTGCACTCAAAACTACAAGATATTAAATGGGACCAAAACCTAGAAACATTGAACACTAAGGTAACATTGGGAGTGCTTTAGGAACATATTAAATAAAGGTATCACCCAGTGCATTCCAATGTGCACTAAATATAGACGAATGAAGGTTAAACATGGGTGGCTAAACCATAATGTAAAAAGTCAAATCAAAGAGAAAAAAAAAGGCCTTCAGGACACTACAAAAGTGCTATCTGTCATTGTGCCTTGCTGATCCCCGCCCAGCCAATGACTGCGGTCGATGATTTAAATCTGAAAGCCAGCAGCATAAAGATGTCAGCGGTCGGGCATTGAGCTTGGGGACGACGCATCGCTGGAGCCAAGGTGAGTATAGTTCTGCTTTACATCTGCCTCCTTAACAACTTCAGCACCGGAAGAATTTACTCTCTTCCTGAACGGCGATTTTTTGCGTTAGGGCACTGCGTCCCTTTGACTGACAATTGCGTGGTCGTGCAACACTGTACCCAAACAAAATTGATGTCCTTTTTTCACACAAATAGAGCCTTCTTTTGGTGGTATTTGATAATCTCTGCATTTTTTATTTTTTGCGCTATAAACAAAAAAAGAGCAACAATTTTGAAAAAAACTATTTTTTACTTTTTGCTATAATCAATAATATAATCAATACAATATCCCAATTAAAAAAAAAAAAATAAATAAATTTTTCCTCAGTTTAGGCCGATATGTATTCTTCTACACATTTTTGGTAAAAAAAAAAAATTCGCAATAAGCGTACATTGATTGGATTGCGCAAAAGTTACAGCGCAAACAAAATAGGTTATTGATTTATGGCATTTTTATTATTTATTTATTTTTACTAGTAATGGCGGCAATCTGCGATTTTTATCGGGAACTTCGACATTGCGGCAGACAGATCGGACACTTTTTTGAAGCCATTGACATTTATACAGTGATCAGTGCTATAAATAGCCACTGATTACTGTATAAATGTCACTGGCAGGGAAGGGGTTAACACTACGGGACGATCAAGGGGTTAATGTGTTCCCTCACTGTGTGTTATAACTGTGGGTGGATGGGGCTAACTGGGGGAGGAGACAGATCAGTGTTCCTATATACTAGGAACACACGATCTGTCTCCTCTCCCCTGACAGTACGTGGATTTGTGTGTTAACACAGAGAGATCCACATTCCTGCTCTGTCAGGAGTGATAGCGGGTGCCCGGCGGACATCGCGACCGCCAGATACGTGCATGGGCTCCTCATTGATGCGTGGTCGGGAGCGCCCCCTAGGCCGGCGGGAAGCGGAGATCGTCATTTGACGCCTGCCCAGGGTGGGAGATCCCAACTGCAGAAGTCATTTGACATTACGCTGGGAATTAAGTGGTTAAGAAGGTTTCTATGAGATTTTGTAGCAATTATAGAGAAATTCCACACACCCAGCATTAATGTCCAATCCATATATGTGTATAGTAAGGGCCAGAAGGGCCAGAAGGATCCCGTATGATGCCCCAATATGTAGCCATACTCACCATGGAGCTGCTGGATAGATGGGCCCTTCTGCTGTTTTCTCTAGTGCTGACCCACCCTAAACTGACCCGGAACTTACTGACCTACCTGTAGCGTAAATAGGCCTTTATTTAAAACAAACAATAAGCCATCCAGAAAAAAGAGCTCAGTTAAACAGTATACAGTACCTTGAAAAAGTATTCACACCCCTTGAAATTTTCCACATTTTGTCATGTTACAACCAAAAACATAAATGTATTTTATTGGGATTTTATGTGATAGACCAACACAAAGTGGCAAATAATTGTAAAGTGGAAGGAAAAAAATAAATGTTTTTCAAAATTTCTAACAAATATCTGAAAAGTGGAGCTGCAGAGATCCACAGCTTAGGTGGGAAAATCTGTCCACAGGACAAATATTAGTCGTGCACCAAATCTGGCCTTTATGGAAGAGTGGCAAGAAGAAAGCCATTGTTGAAAGAAAGCCATAAGAAGTCCCGTTTGCAGTTTGTGAGAAGCCATGTGGGTGACACAGCAAACATGTGGAAGAAAGTGCCCTGGTCAGATGAAACCAAAATTTAACTTTTTGGCCTAAAAGCAAAACACTGTGTGACAGAAAACTAACACTGCACAATACCCTGAACACACCATCCCCACTGTGAAACATGGTGGTGGCAGCATCATGTTATGGGGATGCTTTTCTTCAGCAGGGATAGGGGGAAGCTGGTCAGAGTTGATGGGAAGATGGATGGAGCCAAATACAGAGCAATCTTAGAAGAAACCTTTTGGAGTTTGCAAAAGACTTGATGTTCACCTTCCAGCAGGATCACAACTTTAAATATACAACCAGAGCTACAGTTCTTTGCAAAAGTATTCACCCCTTGGCTTTTTACCTATTTTGTTACATTACACCCTTTAGTGCAATGTTTTTTTAATCTGAATTATATGTGATGGATCAGAACACAATAGTCAAAGTTGGTGAAGTAAAATTAGAAAAATATATATACATAAAACAATTTTTCAGAAATAAAAAAAAATGATAATTGGCATGTGTATATGTGTTCACCCCCTTTGTTATGAAGCCAATAAAAAGCTCTGGTGCAACCAATTACCTTCAGAAGTCACATAATTAGTGAAATGATGTCCACCTGTGTGCAATCTAAGTCACATGATCTGTCATTACCAATACACAGCTTTTTTGAAAGGCCCCAGAGGCTGCAACACCTAAGTAAGAGGCACCACTAACCAAACGCTGCCATGAAGAGCAAGGAACTCTCCAAACAAGTAAGAGACAATGTTGTTGAGAAGTACAAGTTAGGGTTAGGTTATAAAAAATATCCTAATCTTTGATGATCCCTAGGAGCACCATCAAATCTATCATAACCAAATGGAAAGAACATGGCACAGCAACAGCAAACCTTCCAAGAGATGGCCTCACACCAAAACTCACGGACCGGGCAAGGAGGGCATTAATCAGAGAGGCAGCACAGAGACCTAAGATAACCCTGGAGGAGCTGCAGAGTTCCACAGAAGAGACTGGAGTATCTGTACATAGGACAATAATAAGCTGTACGCTCCATAGAGTTGGGCTTCATGGCAGAGTGGCCAGAGGAAAGCCATTACTTTCAGCAAAAAACAAAATGGCACATTTTGAGTTTGCGAAAAGGCATGTGGGAGGCTCCCAAAATGTATGGAGGAAGGTGCTCTAGTCTGATAAGACTAAAATTGAACTTTTTGGCCATCAAAGAAAACGCTATGTCTGGCGCAAACCCAACACATCACATCACCCAAAAAACACCATCCCCATAGTAAAACATGGTGGTGGCAGCATCATGCTGTGGGGATGTTTTTCAGCAGCCAGGACTGGGAAACTGGTCAGAGTTGAGGAAAAGATGGATGGTGCTAAATACAGGGATATTCTTGAGCAAAACCTGTACCACTCTGTGTGTGATTTGAGGCTAGGACGGAGGTTCACCTTCCAGCAGGATAATGACCCCAAACATACTGCTAAAGCAACACTTGAGTGATTTAAGGGGAAACATGTAAATGTTTTGGAATGGCCTAGTCAAAGCCCAGACCTCAATCCAATAGAAAATCTGTGGTCAGACTTAAAGATTGCTGTTCATAAGCGCAAACCATTTAACTTGAAGGAGCTGGAGCAGTTTTGCAAGGAGGAATCTTACCAAGTGGTAAGATGTAGCAAGCTCATAGAGACTTATCTAAAGTGACTTGGAGCTGTGATAGCTGCAAAAGGTGGCTCTACAAAGTATTGACTTTAGAGGGTGAATAGTTATGCACATTGACTTTTTCTGTTTTGTCCTATTTGTTGTTTGCTTCACAATAAAAAAAAATCTTCAAAGTTGTGGGCATGTTCTGTAAATTAAATGATGCAAATCCTCAAACAATCCATGTTAATTCCAGGTTGTGAGGCAACAAAACACGGAAAATGCCAAGGGGGGTGAATACTTTTGCAAGGCACTGTACAATGGAATGGTTTAGATCAAAGCATATTATTGTGCTAGAATGGCTCAGTCAGAGTCCAGACCTAAATTCAATTGAGAATCTGTGGCAAGGCATGAAAACTGCTGTTCACAGACGCTCTCCATCCAATCTGACAGATCTTGAGCTACTTTGAAAAGAAAAAAGGTGGTTCTACAAAGTATTCACTCAGGTGGACTGAATAAAAATGCACGCCACACTTTTCAGATATTAATAATAATGGCGGCGATCTGTGTTTTTTATCGTGGCTATGACATTGCGGTGGACAGATTGGACACTTTTGACACTATTTTGGGACCATTGGCATTTATACAGCAATCAGTGCTATAAAAATGCTATGATTACTGTGTAAATGTCACTGGCAGGGAAGAGGTTAAACACTAAGGGGCAATTAAGGGGTTAAGTGTGTTCCCTGGGCATGTTCTAACTGTAGGGGGGATGGGCTCACTAGAACATGACAGAGATCACTGCTCCCAATCACTGGGAGCAGTAGATCCCTGTCATGTTGCTAGGCAGAAGAGGGAAATGCCTTGTTTACATAGGCATCTCCCCGTTCTGCTTCTCCGTGTCATGATCGCGGGCCACTGGCAGACATTGAGTTCGCAAGACCCTCGGGCACGCTCTCGTGTCGCGCGCACGTGCCCGCTAGCCGCTGATGATGCAGCGACATACGGGTACGTTGTTTGCACACCCGTGCCACTGTGCTGATGTATATCGGCGTGAGCCGGTCGGCAAGTGGTTAAATTGTATGTTACCACCAAAAGTATAATCTCATATACAGGTTGTGTCTGTAAATACATTTTGTTAAAGTGGTTGTAAAGGCTCAAGGTTCTGTATTCCTTTGCATAAAGGTAAAAAGAAATACCTCCTGTGTGCAACAGCCCCCTCCCCCCTAATACCTGAGCCCCATCTCAATCCAGCGATGTGCAGAGAGCAGCAGCTCTCCCAGGTCTCTTCCTTCCCATTGGCTGAGACAGCAGCAATCACAGCCAATGAGCCAGTGAGAAAGCTGGAGTGGGGCTGAGCCACTTTCCATGTGTGAATGGACACACAGAGCAGCGGCTCGGTAGCAAGCCTGCGAGGGTGCCCCCCCGGGAAGGAGGATCAGGGCTGCTCTGTGCAAAACCACTTCACAGAGCAGGTAAGCATGATATGTTTGGTATTTTTTTTAAAAATGAAAACCACCACCTGTGGAAGGGAATTCCACATCCTTGCCACTTTACTTACAGTAAAGAACCCTCTACGCAGTTTAAGGTTAAACCTTTTTTATTCTAATTTTAATATGTGGCCACGGGTCTTATTAAACTCCCTTCCACTGAAAATTTTTATCTCTATTGTGAGGTCACCAATACGGTATTTGTAAATTAAAATCATATCCCCTCTCAAGCGTCGTTTCTCCAGAGAGAATAAGTTCAGTGCTCGTAACCTTTCCTCATAACTGAGATCCTCAAGTCCCTTTACTAGTTCTGTTGCCCCTCTCTGTACTTGCTCCAGGACTGGTGCACAGAACTGGACAGCATACTCCAGATGAGGCCGGACCAGAGTCTTGTAAAGTGGCAGAATTATCGCTTTATCTCTTGAGTTAAGCCCCTTTTTAATGCATGCCAATATTCTCTCTGCTTTGTTAGCAGTAGCTTGACATTGAATGCCATTGCTGAGACTGTCATCTACTAGGACCCCAGGTCTTTTTCCATCCGAGATTCCCCCAGAGGATCTCCCCTCAGTGAGTAGATTCATATTTTTGCCACCCAAATGCATTATTTTACATTTTTCCACATTAAACCTCATTTGCCATGTAGTTGCCCACCCCATTAACTTATTCAGATCTACTTGCAAGGTTTCCACATTCTGCGGAGAAGTTATCGCCCTGCTTAGCATTGTCCGCAAATACAGAGATTGAACTGTTTACCCCATCCTCCAGGTTGTTTATGAACAAATTAAATAGGATTGGTCCCAGGACAGAACCCTGGGGGACCCCACTTTCCACCCCTGACCATTCCGAGTCCTCCCCATTTATCACTACCCTCTAAACTCGCCCTTGTAGCCAGTTTTCAATCCATGTACTGACCCTTCGTTCCATGACACCGGACCTTACTTTGTACAGTAAACGTTTATGGGGAACTGTGTCAAATGCTTTTGCAAAATCCAGATAAACCACGTCTACAGGCCTTTATTTATCTAGATGGCAGCTCACCTCCTCATAGAAGGTTAATAGATTGGTTTGGCAAGAACGATTCTTCATGAATCCATGCCTATTACTGCCAATGATACCTTTTTCATTACTAAAATCTTGTATATAGTCCTTTATCATCCTGTCCAAGGGCTTGCTTACTATTGATGTTAGGCTAACTGGTCTGTAATTAGCAGGGATGTATTTTGGCCCTTTTTAAAATATTGGTGCTACATTGGCTTTTCTCCAATCGGCTGGTACCATTCAAGTCAGTAGACTGTCAGTAAAAATTAGGAACAATGGTCTGGCAATTACTTGACTGAGGACCCTCGGGTGAAAGCCATTTGGTAACGGTGACTTATTAATGTTAAGTTTTTCAAGTCTATTCCTAATTCTGTCCTCTGTTAGCCATGAGGGTGCTTCCTGTGATGTGTCATGAGGAAAAACAGTGCAGTTTTGGTTACTGAAGCCCCCCAAATCCCTCGTGAAGACTGAGGAGAAGAATAAATGCAATACCTTTGCCATCTCACCAGCCTTTGTAACCAGATTCCCTTCCTGATACTTTATGGGGAAATATGGTCTGTCCTCCCTATTTTACTGTTTATATACTTAAAGAATGTCTCAGGGTTTTTTTTTCATCTCCTCCGCTATGTGTATTTCGTGTTCTATCTCAGCCGCCCTAATTGCACCCTTACATTTCTTGTTGCATTCTTTGTAAAGTTTCAATACTGATGATGATCCCTCAGCCTTGTATTTTTTTAAGGCTTTCTCCTTTGCTTTTATATGCATTTTTACATTGGAGTTAAGCCACCTCAGCCGCCCTAATTGCACCCTTACATTTCTTGTTGCATTCTTTGTAAAGTTTCAATACTGATGATGATCCCTCAGCCTTGTATTTTTTTAAGGCTTTCTCCTTTGCTTTTATATGCATTTTTACATTGGAGTTAAGCCACCTCGGACTTCTGTTCGCCTTTTTAAATTTATTTCCCAATGGGATACACTGGCTAATGCCCTTATTTAATATGCTCTTAAAGCAAACCCATCTCTCCTCTGTGTTCTTTGTTCCTAAGATTTTATCCCAATTAATATCTTCTAGCAAGGTTCGTAGTTTAGGGAAGTTGGCTCTTTTGAAATTCAGTGTCTTTGTATTCCCCTTATCTTTCTTATTTGTGTGATTTATACTGAAGCTATTTGACCTGTGATGGCTGTTTCCTAAATTGCCCCTTATTTCCACATACATGATCAGGTCTGTATTGTTGGTAATCGGTATATCTAGTAACTCTTTGTTTCTAGTTGGTGCATCTGCCGCTTGACCCATGAAATTGTCCTGTAAGACATTTAGGAGCTGGTGAACCTTAGATGAATGCGCGGTTCCCTCCACCCATTCTATGTCTGGATAATTAAAATCCCCCATTATGATGACACTTCCCATCCTTGCCGCTAATCCAAATTGTGATTGGAGTTCCATCTCCCCCTCCCCCCCTTAATATCACTTTAAATTTAAATCTTATCTGTGTGTTTTTAAATTGTCAATTTATCCCAAATACCTGGTGATCCTGCCAGCTTCCCTTCTTTCTTATTCCTTCTGATCATGCAAGCAGATCCGTACTGGCATTGTTTGTTTGTGTGTCCATGCTCTCTCTATTGAGATACAGGATGCATGGCTTGCCTGTATCTTCCTGCTCAGATTGGCTGCCACATCTCCTGCCTAGCCCTGCTGTGTTGACTTACAGTGACTTTGAGCTGGAACCTCACTGTTATCATGATTAGACTTTTTTTTTCTTATCTAACTAGGAACAGTAGAGAGAAAGATATAACAATCAAGGAAGGGTACTGCAGGTGCAGGACTAGCATTTAAAGACACAGAACATATTTTATCACACAGACACTTATTAAGGTGTAAGTTTACACAAAGTTAAAAACTCAACAGAAAAAATCATTATATAGTTTATCTCTATTTATTTATTTTTTACTGCATCAAAAACTGGTGGGGTGCTGTCCCTGGTGCCCCTATGGATGAGGCTCCACTGGGTGTGCCCCAGCAGTGTGCCCCATCCTGCATCTTTCCCAGCTGCCAGAAGATTGGCACTGTGTGTTTTGAAGGATATGCTGCGCCCCTGCCCATGCTTACCGTACCACGTGTCCGTGGCATATTATAAGCCTCCGAAACCCTATATGAGGCTTCGCTAAGATTCACTAGAGGCTGCAGATGTTGTGGGGGGTGCAGTACTAGATTTCTGTGGGAGGAAGGGAAACACAGAAAGTGAGGAATGAGGAAGATTGTGGGCATTTTGCTGCTGACTTGCAGACTTACAGACCGCAACAGTGCTGCCGGCAGCAGATATGTTAAAAAAAGACCCACACTGCAGAGCTCTGTGAACTAGTGGCCTGTACTTGTGGGGCAGTGCCACTAGATGGATTAGGATGGCTTCTCCCTTTGATTCTCTGTAACCTACCCCTGCTCCCGGACAAAATCTTCCCTCCCTGCTGTTCTGCCGCTCCCTCAGTACTTTCCTCTTCTCCAATCGGTGGCACACACAGATAGCCTGCCTCTTCATATACAGTGATTACGTGAGTTATGGGTATAAGAAATTTGATCTGCTGTATTCTTGCATTATTTTGCTTAAACCAGGAACCTCTAATGCCGCGTACACACAGTCGGATTTTCCAACGGGAAATGTTTGATGGGAGCTTGAAATTCCGACCATGTGTAGGCTCCATCGGAATTAAAGACAAACAAAATTTGAGATCTGGATCTCAAATTTTCCAACAACAAAATCCGTTGTCGTAAATTCCGATCGTGTGTACACAATTCCGACGCACAGTTCCACCAATGCTCGGAATCAAGCAGAGGAGCCGCACTGGCTATTGAACTTCATTTTTCTCGGCTCGTCGTATGTGTTGTACGTCACTGCGTTCTTGATGTTCGGAATTTTCTACAAGATTTGTGTGACTGTGTGTATGCAAGACAAGTTTGAGCCAACGTCCATCGGAAAAAAAACATGGCTTTTGTTGTCGGAATGTGCGATCGTGTGTATGCGGCATAACACGCAGAGTTCAACTCGAACCCATGGTAATGCTGAACCTGAACCTCACCCCTAAAGGCTAGATCTGATCTGGAAAACTATAAAAAAAATAATAAGCTTAACTTTAGTTGCGTATAAATTATTTGAGAGTATTCTAAGCGATGATACAAAATATATTAAGAATAATGATTGAGCCTGTTCCTTTTCTTTATTTTAATTAATGACCTGGAGGATGGAATAGAGAATAATGTGGCCATTTTTCTAAAGACACACAATTAGGTAGATTTATTAAACATCAATAGGCCAGTAACATATTGAAGAAGGATTTTGACAAAACTGCATTATGGGTGGTTTAAAAACAAATTGAAAGTAATGTTGATAAATGTAAGTTTGGGGATGTAAGCTGTGCTAAAAGAATCACTATATTCTATACTTTAAATGGAAAGTGTGTAAGAATAATATGTATGCTGCCATGATTGTGCTAGTTGTGGGACTCTAATGTTTATTCAATGAATTCCATAATTAATGACCAAGAACAGGTATCAGCAGAAGCTGACAGTAAATGGCAGTAAATGAGCATTTTCAAATGAAAGCAAGCAATGTCAGTCTCTGCATTATAGTACAGGTTTCTCTTAAAGTGGATGCAATGCCTAACTATGTAAGATTTCATTTGCTAAAGTGCTGTATATTTTAAACAATTCCCATCAGGGCTTTTTTTTCAGCTGGAACTTGGTGAAAACTCAGTTCCGCCACCTCTGGCTTCTGCTTCCTGCTCATCACTTGTAAACACAGAAGTTTGGCTTCTGTGTTTACAAGTGATAACTTTTCTCACATTGGCTCCCACTGGTCAGATCTCCTAAACAGATCCCACTGAGTGCAGGACAGGATAAATACAGGTGACCTGGTGCAGTGCAGCCATGGGCGGGAGAGGGTGTGTGGTTTGCTGCACCCTCTGTGATCTCCATTTCTTCCTAGGGCCCCGATGTTGATGGCCCCACTGGATGATCTAGATGGCAGAGCCACTGACAGTGAAGGGGAGGGGGGGAAAGCAATGGGGGGGGGAAGCAATGGGAGGGGGGCATGGTTGTGAATCTGCACCTATTCTCTGAGAAAAAAAAGCTCTGATTGCCATGTTTTTTCCACATTGCATTGCAGTGCTAATCTCCTCCAGCCTCTTTGCAGCCACTTCCTGCCTACAGGCATATGCTGCAGCGTGACCAGATCTTCTGAATGGGGACAACAGTGCAAGTGAATGTAAGTAAGACCTCATAGCCTCCACTGGAAACACATGTAATAGGGTGAAAGCATAGGAGAGCAATTAGAAGACAAGGTCAGAGTGTTCTCACTGCCTAACATGAAATGCCTAAACAAAAACCTTTATGGCAGGATCACCAAGTGTTTTTTTTTAATGAAAACTGAAGATTTAATAAGATAGATTAATTACTTTTAAAAGGCATTAACATGTTGACAATTGAATGAGATTGCAGTGGTTGGGTTTACATACTGTATGCTTAAAAAAAAAAAAAAAACTGAACTACAAAGGAACTTGGCAATACTGGTAAGCAATAGCAGATAGGCAACTCTACTCAATGGACCACTTAAGCTAAGGAAGGTCCCACAGAGGATAGTAATGACAAAATCAGAAACAGAATATAATAAGGGTCTAATCATTTTCTTATATCTAATAGCATTGAATTACTAAATAAAAAGTATTTTTTCTTTTATTTAGGGTACTATTCAAAATGACTTTGGGGTCAGCAAGGAACTTACTCCATAAAAGTCTGGACATAATGGCCCATGGAGTTGTGCTTTGGCTATCTCTGAAACATATTTGCTGAACTTGCTGGGCATACTATTTTTTTTTTTTAAGCCTAAAACCGTAACAATATACTGTATTGTGTCTATATAGTAGATATATAGATAAATATATTTATATACCGGTACATTTTTGAATATTACTTATGTAAGTTTTGGAGCTTATCTTTCTAATTACACAGGGTGTTGGCACACCTGATTTACATTAATTAAATATTGGATTTTTAAAATTGCCTTTGTCTTAGCCATTGACACCAGCAATTTTGTTTTGCATTCATTTGGTGATTATGTATCTATAAGTATGTATGTTTTTAGTGCCATCTAGTGGTCAACCAAGTTTAAGTTTGGCTACTAGTAAACCAATATGTGCTTTATCTTTTACTCTGTATTTTTTTTTAATTTTAGGCATATATGTATTTAATGCTTTTATATTTTCTCTTTTGTCTGCTTCCTCATATTTCCAACTGAGGGAATTAAATAGATTATACATTTTAAAGTAAACCTTGCATTAACATGCAAGGTCAGCTTATTAGTCCAAGGCCCCTACCCCTATACAAAATGTTTCCAAAAAAATGTACCTGGAAAAAAAAAAAGATTATATATTTACCTTGCCCCTGTCTTACACCCACAGTACCCAGGAGAGTGTGAAGTCACATTTCTGCTGGCAACATCCTGAGAAATGCATACTAGTGCAAATCCCACAAGAAGATGCTCTTCCACTGGGGTGAAGTGTCTTGCTGCGACATTTAGGGTCCCACCATTCCCCAGAAAGCTTGCTGGAAGATAGTGATATCATGCCCTAATGCAGAAAACAAGGGTAAAATAATAGACAAGTATATAATCTCACTTTTTTCTTTGCAAGTAATATTAGATATTTCTTTACAGGCAATATTAGGACCCATTTACAAATGCTTCCTTGCTAAAGTGAACTATTTTAGGGCCCATTCACATTGTGTGCCGTGACTGGTGTTTTTCCACAGTGGGTCAATGCCAGTCACTGCAAGAGTACATAGAAAACACTTTTTTTCTGTGCTTCATTCACACTGTAGTGTTGGTATGATGATTGCAGTGGTGCAATGCAGACAAAATGCAGAAATGTGGCATTTTTCCATAAAGCACCAACGCTCAGTGCCAGTCACTTTGCTGCAGTTGATAGGTGTGAATGAAATTTCACTTTCACATTTCCATAAAGTTTGAAAGAAAAACAGTGCCTTGCATTGTTACAATGCAAGGCACCACTCAACTCATAGGCACATAATGAACCCCTGAAATGGGTGTGTGTGAATGGGCTCTTAGAATGCAGACTGGTGACCATTCTGTGGTGGTGGTGACTTTCAAAATCTATTGAAATGTGGCATTTCATTCAAGTCTGTCTACCACTATGTGTCCTTTCAGTGACTGACATTGCAGTGACAGATGCTGACATTGGGTGAACTCTGCTGTGTTGATGTGGTGTGAACAGGGCACATAGAGCATAATTGTTTTATATGTACCCTTTTGATGACTGTCATTGATCCAGTGCAGAAAACAATTGTTTTCTATGTGCCCTTTTGGTAACTGGCATTGATCAAGTGCAGAAAATGCCAGTAACTGAACATATTGTTCAGAGAGAGGGCGTAGACCTAATAAGTGGACCATTTTACTGCAAGGTTCGATTTAAGTATTTGTATTGCTGTAGCCCCCTGTTCCCAAAAATGGGGCTATTGTACATTTAGTTTTTGGCTGAGCTGTAAACAGCTCAGATTGATTGTATGTAGTTTATTTGGTTCTGTTCTAACCTTGACTGGGTTGTGCATTTTCCACTGTTGCCAGTAGGTGTCACTGGTACCACAGGACAGTGTGAGAATTACAACTAGGTTGAGCTGTAATGAATATTCTTTTTCCTGGAAATAGCCCAATAGGAGGTTCCTGGCCGCTGTGTATTCTGGGAAGGGGTATTTATTGTAAAGAGGCCATGTGCTCTAGTCAGTTCTTGCCTCGGGGCCCTTGTTGCTGCAAGCTCTGCAAGTAGGTCCAGAAGCCTGTCTGGGGCCTACTACTCCTGAGGTGATCCTTAGGCTGTCTTGCCTAAGTGGAAGAAGCCGAGTAAAGCTGAGGAGATCCAGGGGAGGACCCTTGCTGGAGAGAGCCAGGATGAAGGCTGGTCTCTCAGAAGGGCCTGGTAACTCACTTGAAGGACACACCTGTATCTGACTAGCCTTACAGTACCGCCAGGTCGGCTTAAAGGTTCTGATACTGTCAAGCTGCTCTACAATCTAATCAAGGTAATACGCTCCTGGCTGCTAAGTTTGTGAGAGAGACTTGTCCAGGCATCTAATGGCTACTAAGTCTGTGAGAGAGACATCTTACTGGTTGCTAGGTCTGTGTGAGAGACCTACCCAGGTATTCAAGATCTGCTGAAAGAAAGTTGTTTGTCCTTTTATTCAAGGAGTCTGTAAGTGATCTGCTAAAAAGGGTATCTGAAACCTCCCCTCAACCTTTTTTCTACAACCTTTATCAAGTTATAATTAAAGCATTGAAAAATACCTAAAGTGACTGGTGCCCACATTTGTTCAAACTTCCCATTATAGCCATGGACTCAGCCCTGGGCTGAATATAAGCCCGCTCCTTGTATCTGGAGGTACCTTAATGCTCCCAGTAGACCCAGGGGGCGCTACATTGCTATTTCATACCTCTCAACAGTCCCTGATTTGAAACAGTCCCTCTGTCCCTCTTTCCTCCTCATTTGTCCCTCATTTTGGTCTCATCTATAAAGTTGTATAGAAAATGCACTGTTTATATATCAAAAAAGTGTTTCCCAGTGCTAAACCTTTCAACCAATGTCTAAATTGCTGCAGTTGTAAATTCCGAAAGCCAATATAAAGGAGTAGTAGTGATAAAAAAAAGCACTTAGTGGGTTTAACCAAATATTTTTTGTACAATTATCCTTTAAGGGGGCGTGGCAGGGGGTGTGTCCTATGCCTACATACTTTTGCTAATAGGTGTCCCTCATTCCCATCTCAGAAAGTTGGGAGGTATGCTATTTTAAGCAGTGTTTGAAGGGTTAATGTTAAGGGATGCAAGATTATCTAAGGTGAGTGAATTGTACCTGATTTTTGGCTCATTCCATCACCTTAGTTCTGGTCAGTTTGCAATAAAAGGGAAGAAATTGGTTGGCTTAAGGGGCAGGATACGTTGGGTATGGATCAGGGTCTGTTTAGCTGTATTAGCACAGATCAGATATTTGTTTTGGTAAACAAATTTGGTTGCACTCTGCATGAAGACTTGTTAACGGGTTAAGTCGGTTTTTGCTTGCAGGAGCTGCACCAGGTGCCGTGTTTGGTACGCAGCTGATGGATGGAAAGTTTCCCACTGTAACTGTACATATTGCTTGTGTTATATGCTGCATGCTTAAAGTCGTTTTAAGATTTGTATATATGTATGTTGTTTATATGTGAATGTGTGCTCTGACACTGCACTCTTGTGGTTGACCGGATTGTCGGACGTCTCTGTAACAGGAGGCTTTACAGCCAATCCCAGGGAGTAGCGGGTCTGAAAGAACACGCACGCACATAGGGATAGTGATAAACTAAGTCATTTGGTATGATGGCTTCTATGCATTCTTATAGTGTTTAAGGTCTGATTGGAAATGGGCTCTCAAAATGGTAAAAATGTTCCTCCAGTTTATGGAGAGAATTGTAAGGAATATGTGTGCAGAGTGTCATCAATAGGTTATTATTTTGTGGACCCGTGGGTTTCAAAATTGGCGGGCTGGATGCAGCTTATGGGGAGTCGTGATCCATTTCCCCCAGAAGGGTCAAATAGTGAGGTCCACATGAATATGGTGAAGGGTCTGTGTTTTGGTGGCAGGGCTGCTTTTCCATTCTTTGGACCCGATCCTGGGTGGGATATGACATATATGAGAGAGGGAGGTTTAAATTGGTTGAATGTTGCTACTTGGTGGCATGCAATGCCTCCACCAGAGGATAATGCCAAGGAAAAGAGAAAGAAGGATAAAAAGAAAGGTAAAAAGAGTACACAGCCCAGTCCGCCACTGCCCAGCCCAGAGCTTGAGACAACGGTATTGCCCTTTTCTCATAAAAACTTCTGTACTCTGGCACAGGTATATCCCTCTGGATATAGTCAGATCTGTCCTGTGTGGGTGGAGCTGACTTGGATGTTTTAGTTACAGGACATCCGTTCCCTACTGCCCCGGCCCCTCAAGAGCGACAGGATGTCCTGCTACTGGGACCCGTGGTGGTCCTACCATCACCGGACCAGGTCCAGAACGAGCAAGAAAGGATAGATGGTGGTGCCAAAGCCAGCTAAGGAAAATCTTCCAACCCAACTGAAGCACACCTAGAAAAACAGTCAGATAGAAAGGTTAACTAAAATAGTTAAATGTCAAACTCAGGAGGTAAAAAGAGTGAAGGACAATGAGGTTAAAACTGGTCATGCAGCTGAGGAGATGTGTGCCGTGGGGAGGCGCTGCTGCCTTTACTTCTAAGGCACAGGACCCTTCTCGCACCAGACTCAGATCTTGGGACCACCCGTCTAGCAGGGAAGCAGGGGAAGTTAGTGAGAGGGTACAGTTGGAAAACCCTCTTTCACCCCCTCTTCCACCCCCTTGTTTTTTCGGAAGGGGATTTGTTTTAAGACCTTTCTCATTGGAAAGGCATGGCTCCAATTTTTCATAGACAGCATTTTTTGTCACAGGAAAAGATTGAAGGCATCAGACCTTTGGTGCAATCTTTCCTGCAGCAAGGGATAATAAAAGAGTGATATTTTTATGCAAATGTTCCCATCAATCCTATGCCCAAAGCAGATGGTACTTACAGATCTGTGCAGGATTTGAGAGAAATGAATAATCTTGTAATACTGATAGCCCCAATTGTCCCAGATGTATTGTCACTGATTACCTCTATACCCCACAGTACCAGAGTTTTCCTGTCATTGATTTAAAGTGGAGTTCCACCCACTTTTACAACTCTTCAGCATCCCTCACTAAACTGTGCACTGTAAACGAATTGGATATTTTTTTTTTTTTTTTTCTCAGCACCTACTGTATATTTGCTGTATTCATTTTTCACTTCCTTTTTCCTGGCCGTGGCCCATCACATCATTTCCTGTTTGCAATGCCTTCTGGGAAGGGGTGGCAACTTCCTCTGACACTGCCGTTGCTATGGAAACCTGACCTAAAACCTATTACACTGCTTGTGCTGCATTGAGCATGTGCGAGATCTGCAAGGATGAGATGCAGGAAGAAATACAGTCTGGCTTCAGATGCCCACACTTAAGATGGCCACGGCCTGCTGTAAATTTATAAAATAACAAACTACTGCTATAAACTAACAAAACAGACCTTAGTTTACAGACTAACTTTACTAGAATACATTAAGCTTGTGTATTATAGGGGTATTTTTATTTAAAAAGTATAATTTCGGCCGGAACACTACTTTAAGTCATGTTTTTTTCCCATTCTTGTTTATGAGGAGACACAACTGCTTATGGTTTTTTCCTGTTTTGAAAAGACCCAGTATTCCTCGGCCGTTTGCCTCAGAGCTATGTTGACTCACCTGTAGTCTGCTTAATAGCGCTCCGTCAGACTCTACACTCATGGTCGGCTGAAAATGGTTCTGTCCTCCTTTAGTGTGTCAGTATGTCAACGACTTACTGTTGTGCAGTTCCTCCCTGATGGCTTCTGAGTAAGACACTCTTGGTTTTGTTGAAATTGTCTGTGTAAAGAGGGTCATATGATCTCCCAGTCCAAGGTCCAGCTCTGTCTCTCACAGGTTGAGTATTTGGGGTTCACACTCACCCCCAGGGAACGCAAAGTAAGTTCTGCAAGGGTGACAGCTGTTGTGAGAGTGGCACGCCCACTAAAAAAAAAGACATGCTGTCCTCTTCAGGTACGATTGGTTACTGCCGCCAATAGATACCTGACAGTTCCCACTTTTTGACAACATGCTCGGACAAAACACTTAGGCAGAAGCCTCGGACCTGGTGACTTGGGATGATGAGAAAATACATGCTTGTATAGGGTTAATAACCTGCAATGGTTACTGCCCTGGGGTTGGGACTCCATGTGTATTGTTATTTGTTCACAAGGGAAAACTGTACAACCATGGCAGCCCGTCCTAGCCCAAGACCACAGGAGTAAGCTGAGACCTGTAGTTTTTTTTTTGCCAAAGTAGTTCCAGTCCCGGTACAAGGCATGCTGTCTTGTCTGCGCGCCCTAACGGCCTGTGCCATGGGTATTGAAAGGACGGCCACGATAACTCTGTGACATGCTACACATGTACATACCCCATACTAAGTATTGTTTTTGTTTAAGAGTCTGAACACTCAATATGTGTCCGTTCAGAGGCTCACTTTATATGAGGTTATCCTCCTTACCACTGCAGCTCTGACCGTCGGTTTTGTTATGCCCACCTCAGGACTGGCTCCTACTCTGAATGCCATGTTTAGTTTGAAGGGAGAGGTGGATGAGGTGGTGAAACAACACTACTGTATAGAGCGTTATGCATTCTGTGACCTCAACGAGGTCTGATCCAGTGTATTTAATGTTTTTATGGGTGGTTTATGTTGCAAATTTTATGACATGTATTATGCAGGTTTTTGAGGGACAAGTAAATATTTATACAAATTCCAAATATGCTTATAGAGCTGTCCATGATTACAGACGGATCTAGCAGCAGATAGATTTTGTAGAAGTAGATGGCAAATTAATTCCCCATTTTGCTTTTATAAATTGTCTCTTAAAAGTCATACAGTTCCCCTCACAGCTGGCAATTATGCACTGCAGGACACACAAGGGCACAGGGAAGATCTTCTGTATTGATCTTCACAAGGTTTGGAAATTACTCCAGAAGGCATCATTGTACACCTCGGAGACCAGAACAGCAGACCTGACGGAACAGTGTCCCCAGTGGATCCATGCAACCAGAGTAAAGAGAGTAACAAAGAGGGGCGAAGCATGTGATACAGACCCTAAAAGTGAGACAACAGACAAACCAAAAGAAGACACAGAAAATGTCCTGGCTACTGTCTCCCCAAACTTCTGGGAAAACACTTTGTGGACTCCTGATCCTGGTGGTATTTTCACTAATATGGATCATAACAAACTGTGTACATCATCCGGAAGACTTAGGCCCATTTAGGCCTGTGTTTTGAGGACAATTACGGTGCAAATTAGTTAAAATTTCACATGACACACACTGTTGCTCATGACACTATGAACAAGTCACACCGAATGCAGAAAAGAAATGTAAAAACATTTTCAATACATGACACTTTAGGAGTAATGAGTACAGGCTCCAGGGTAACAAAGGAGAGTTTTGTGGAGTGGATGAAGAGTGGTTTAACCCGCATGCAGGGAGATTTTACTTGTTTGCCCAATGATGACTCATGTGTCATTTTTAGTACTACGGTACCCAATGACCGGATAGTGTTGGACGTAAAGCAGGTAGTAGTTGTGTTACTTACTAATGCTTCTATGTGTGTTTTAACATTATTACACTCAATGTATTTATCTGTAATCCTAGTTCACATAAGAGAAAGAAAAGAGCCTGGTATGACACACTTCTGGGGGGGAACGGGAACCACCCTTGGAATTCTGAATGGTATTCATTTAGAGACTGTCAGAAGTAAACTTGCAGCTGCTGGAAAAGATAGTGTGGATGCCCTCCACATATTGGATGACTGGAGTCCCATGCTCTTAGAACCCCAGGGGGTACAGTTAAACCTAGATAAATCGTTGGTGGCTCAGCTTGGTGGTTTGACTGCTAACAGGTGATTTGACTAGGGGTCTTGCAAATTGGACCATGTGTGCTGTAAGGTTCCTTTGGATAAATCAACAGAGAGATATGTTGGAAAACAGACTTGCATCCCTAGGTTCCAGACAGCTGAGGTCTCTTTTCAGGATTCCTGAGGATCATTGGGTAATATCTTTTCCTCAGGACACAGTGTGTCACACCAAGATATTTAGCGGTATATCTAGTTTTTATTGTATCGGACATTATAAGGTGTTCGTTCCTAAAGATTATGGAATCACTATGTGCAAATTCTTTACTCTCCCTAGCCCTATGTCAGATGTAAACACTGATACTGTTGCATGGTGGGAACTGTTGCATAGTGTATATTATATAGCTAAAGTGTATAAAGGAACCGCGCTAAACCCAAACCATGATCAAAATAATGAGAAATATGTAAAGTGATCAAAAAATGCTAAACTCATATAGCAACATATGTGAAAAAATCAAATCAAGAATGCGCTATGAACCACACAAGAACAATAAATTATTGAGGCAAAAAATAGAAAATTAATTAATAAATAAAAACTAATTAATAAAAATGTTGTGTAAAGATAAGAAAAACAAAAAACACAGTCCGTGAGGAAATAACTTCCGTTATCAACAGTCCTATTTAAATTTTCTTCCACCCAAAGTGACTGGAGACTTTAAAAACATCTTTGTGAGAAAAATCCACCACCTATAAAGGTATATGATTACCAGAGGTAAGCTGTAATAAAGCCTTGTGCCAGAGATCCACTCTTTAAGGACATCACCATCTGTCACTGCATGGAAGGAAGATCACCCAGGATTCATCGGTAGTGATTGGCTCAGTAATGGAGACCCGGGAAAATAAGAAATATATCTACCATAGTGTAAATCCGTTTGACCAGTTTATTGAAGGATAAAGTAGCACACTTACCAAAGGAAACAGTTAAAACAGCATGTATAAAATCAGCCGGCCGGCCTGCAAACACCCGTTCGTTATGGAGTGGAAACGATGACGTCAGCGCGTCTGCCTTCCGACGTACGTTTCGTCCTATTGGACGTTGTCATAGGAACGTTCCTATGACAACGTCCAATAGGACGAAACGTACGTCGGAAGGCAGACGCGCTGACGTCATCGTTTCCACTCCATAACGAACGGGTGTTTGCAGGCCGGCCGGCTGATTTTATACATGCTGTTTTAACTGTTTCCTTTGGTAAGTGTGCTACTTTATCCTTCAATAAACTGGTCAAACGGATTTACACTATGGTAGATATATTTCTTATTTTCCCGGGTCTCCATTACTGAGCCAATCACTACCGATGAATCCTGGGTGATCTTCCTTCCATGCAGTGACAGATGGTGATGTCCTTAAAGAGTGGATCTCTGGCACAAGGCTTTATTACAGCTTACCTCTGGTAATCATATACCTTTATAGGTGGTGGATTTTTCTCACAAAGATGTTTTTAAAGTCTCCAGTCACTTTGGGTGGAAGAAAATTTAAATAGGACTGTTGATAACGGAAGTTATTTCCTCACGGACTGTGTTTTTTGTTTTTCTTATCTTTACACAACATTTTTATTAATTAGTTTTTATTTATTAATTAATTTTCTATTTTTTGCCTCAATAATTTATTGTTCTTGTGTGGTTCATAGCGCATTCTTGATTTGATTTTTTCACATATGTTGCTATATGAGTTTAGCATTTTTTGATCACTTTACATATTTCTCATTATTTTGATCATGGTTTGGGTTTAGCGCGGTTCCTTTATACACTTTATTCATTTTATTCTACACCTAAGAATTAGAACTGCAGCTTGGTATTAGAGGGAAGCGCGGTAATTTTATATTATTTTATATTATATAGCTGTAGGTTCAAACAACACTTATAGCTTGGATGACTGTCAGAAAGCTGATAAGGACCTCATTTGTACACATAGGTACTTGGACTTTATATCCCCAGGGTTATAAGGCGTTTATAGAAGTGGGCCCACAGCAGGTATGCTTGGCAATGGAAGTAGGAGTAAACAGCATTGAAGTGGATACTCATTTGCCCTTTTCAGGCTGCATATACAATGTTTCATTTTTGTATTGGCATGGGAAAAATTTTGTGTTGGAAAGAGTCACAGAACACTTCCACAGTATCTACTGGAGACCAGATGCACTCCCAGTGGGTGATTTCTCATTGCCCATAGGCCCAATTGTAGAAATACTCAAAACAACAGAAGAAATGTTTGCAATATCTTAAGACATATCATTTACAGTATATCAGGCAATCGTAAAAACTACCATTATGAGAGGTAAACTTTAAGCAGCCGCTACGCGTTTGTCATAAGATGTCCATCATTCATGACATGATGTGTTCACAGGTTGGTCTCCGACAGGAGGTAAGGTGGTGAAAACTTTCTTCTACCCACTTGTTGTCTGTGTAATTATTTTGGTTATACTTGTCATGTACAATTGCTATTTGGTTTGTAGTATAAATAGGAAAATAAACAGAATGATCAATGAAGCTGATGATAAAGCCTGGGCAAGCTTATTTCCAAAATAATGTGGAGAAAATTATCATATTCGTGATAAAAGAGGGGATTGAAGGGTTAATGAGGTTTCTGCTGTCTCTATTCTGTAAATTTCCATGTTATTCCTATTATCTAGGTTTGACTTAGAATGTTTTCTTGCGAGATATGTTTAGACTAATAGATTAGAATGGTTGTATTGTTTTGGGAACATTTGTATAACACTTTGACATGACATTTTGATGTGTACCTTTCTCACAGAAAATGTGATGAGATCACACATCATATAGAGATAGACACTTATTAGAATTGTTATTCTGTTTCTCTGTAATCAAGCTCTGAATATTTTGTAATCCATCCTCCTTTATTTGTTATAAAACAGCCGATCAGCCATTTTAAAGGAGCATATTTTTATCTCATCTTGTCTGGGTGTCAATCTGTGCTTCCGGGATCCCGGTGGGAAATTATCCAACTGTACGGTTCAAGTCCTCTACAGTGTTATCATTTTTTTAATTATTTTTGTTATAAAGTATTATTTTGTGTCTATAGTATCAGTGTTTTAATATATACACTATATTTAAAATGAAATGGTGATTTCCTAATTCTTTTCACTCTGTTCAAACATACACACATTTAACGATTTTTTTTAAACAAATACCTTAATTTTGTATAGTAGGTGATGTGGTGTGGGCTGAGGATGATTCCGCTAGTGCAGAGGATGTTCTCATTGGCATCATCCCATAAACATATTTTTTAGGAAAGGGGGGTTTTACTACAGGTATGTAGTGTGTGACTTTAACCGCTTGCCGACCAGCCGCCGCAGTTATACTGCACCAGAATGGCACGGGCAGGCGAATCGCCGTCATGTTACATCGCTCTTTAAGGAGGCCACTAGGGGCGCGCGCCCGCAGCTCACCCCCGGAGCCGATGCGGGTGCCTGATGCTGATGATGATGGCGAGAACCGGGATCTCGTAAACACAGAGATCCCGGTTCTCTGAGGGGAGAAGTGACAGATCGTCTGTTCATACAGTATGAACAGCGATCTGTCGTCTCCCCTAGTCAGCCCCCTCCCCCCTTCAGTTAGAACACACACTAGGGAACACAATTAACCCCTTGATCGCCCCCTAGTGTTAACCACTTCACTGCCTGTAATCAATGCATTTTTATAGCATTGATCGTTGTATTAATGCCAATGGTCCCAAAAATGTGTCAAATTTGTCCAATGTGTCCGCCATAATGTCACAGTCCCGATAAAAATCTCAGATCACCGCCATTACTAGTAAAAAAAAAAAAAATTATAATAAAAATGCTATAAATCTATCGCCTATTTTGTAGACGCTATAACTTTTGCGCAAACCAATCAATATACGTTTATTGCGATTTTTATTACCAAAAATATGTAGAAGAATACATATTGTTCTAAACTGAGAAAAAAATTGCTTTTTAGAAAAAAAATGAGGATATTTATTATAGCAAAAATATTGTGTTTTCTTTCAAAATTGTCGCTCTTTTTTGTTTATAGCGCAAAAAATAAAAACCGCAGAGATGATCAAATACCACCAAAAGAAAGCTCTATTTGTGGGAAAAAAAAGGACGTCAATTTTGTTTGGGTACAACGTCGCACGACCGCACAATTGTCAGTTAAAGCGACGCAGTGCAAAAAAGGAAGGCGGTAAAATCTTCCGGGGCTGAAGTGGTTAAATATGCCTCTAAGAACATGAAATGCAGAAAATATACCGTAATAAAAAATATATATTTTATTGAGTTAAGTAAATAGATAAAAGTATATACGTGAATCTGATAAAAGACAACACACACCAAGGTGTGTCTTGTCATACAACTTTACAGTCACGTGATTGTA
This sequence comes from Lithobates septentrionalis, assembly GCA_037952835.1. Taxonomy (NCBI): domain Eukaryota; kingdom Metazoa; phylum Chordata; class Amphibia; order Anura; family Ranidae; genus Lithobates; species Lithobates septentrionalis. The sequence goes on along the minus strand of JBBDGP010000125.1, from coordinate 111,767 downwards.
TATATTTCATAGGTGTGCTTGATTTGGTGATGCGTTTTGCATATTTCCGCTTCTTCAAAGACCATACAAGCAAATATTATGTGTGCACGTTAGAAACAGAGTGCCTTAACATTATGCCCAAGAAAGGACAAAATGCCACCTCTGTGAAAAGAAGTGTGTAGAGTAATGAGAGGGGTGGACCTGCTCTCACCTGCCAGGAGTGTTGGAGATCACTCAGCTCTCTTTCCTTGGCTCTCAGCTCCCTGATCACAGATCGCTGTCCTCTGCAAGGCTCCCTAAACCCAGCACCTCAAGCAACAGGACTATACTGGACAGTGTGTTATATCTTCCTTTTGGGTCACTAACCATTGGAATCTTTGGTCGGACGGTCCTTTTGATTCCACGCTGTGAGCGGCAATAGGGTTTAACATCTAAAGTGCAATTTGGATACAACTGACATCCTGCCTCTATAAGGAGACATCTGCCTGTTTTTCTCCCAACGTTTGGTAAGGAGGCCTTCTGTGTGATGACGGGTCACATAAGTTTGTTCTTTTCACGGAGGTGGCCTTTTTGTCCTTTCTTGAGCATAATGTTAAGGCACTCTGTTTCTAACGTGCACAATACATAGTCTTTACAGTATCACACTATGCCATATTTTATATTCTTTTGATTTTTATCGATACCTGCCTTGAGGGAATTTATACGTGTTTGATCCAAATACAAGATCTACAACCCAGGCTGGGGTTACGGCCATCTGCGAGATTTGGCTTGCTATCTGGTAAGCTTGCATTTCACATGGTTTTAAGTTTATGCTGATTTGATTGTTTGATGAACCACCATCTACAACGTTTGTGCTATATTGGGACTTTTTTAAAACAATCATTTATTCATTTATTATTATTTTTTCACTGTGGACTTTATTTAGCGCAATTTTATCCTTTTAATTTTTTGCTTGTGTTTATCTCGTATTAATTGCAGCTTTTTTGGGGTTTTGTCCACCCTTAGTGTCTTTTTGGACTGGCGCAGTTTTTTTCTCTCCACAAATATGTGTGACTTCAATACATGTCTGCAGTGCACACTTGCATATTTGTGATAAAAACATGAAATGATGTAGATAGTATATGCATATATATATGTGTAGCACCCTCTATTGTGCTAGGAGTGATAGTGTTTTTTTTTTTTTGAGAGTAGGTCAATTTCCAGGCTTGGCTGTGTTTTGATCTGGGCTGGGAGTGGCTCAGGGTAGTGCTGGGTGACTCACGGTTAGCATCACCACAACCTCCCACTTCTTTCCAGAATATTCTGGTGTTTTCTGAAAAGAGAGGTGGAGAGGGGAGGTGAAGCCACCTGGGGTGTTCTGAGGAGCCCTGACCAAACCCCAATCTGGATTGGCAGATGGCAGGCCTCCTTAAATACCCTGGGTCAGCCCAGCTAGGGAGGAGTTGATCGAGTGGAAGATGGAGATGGAGGGTTAGGCTGTCAGGGTCTTTTAGGGAGCTCCTCAGTCTGGGGGGGGGGTGATCTTTGGCCTGGGCTCGGGTGCGGACGGGACCCTCTTACAACCCACAGAGGTGTCCTGGCCAGGAGGCACAGGAGGAGCAAGAGAGGACAGCAGGAGAACACTGCCAGGCAAGTCTCCAGGAGTTCCACAGAGGCAGCCAAGAGGGCTGGTAAGTGTTCACACCATTGGGAGGCACGCCTGAGAGGACTGAGATGCAGCAGTCTGGGATGGGTGCAGAGCCAGTCTGGAGGATGGTGGTGGCACAGGCAATGGAAAAGGGCAGCTGCAGCCAAGAGGGTTGGCATTGTCTGAAGTAGTGGCACTAGGAGCAATAGCCACAGCTAGCACTGGAACTTTCTATTTTGCTACACCATAGGGGCCCACGGTCCCTGCCTGTAAAAGGCATCTGCTTTAGGCCTGAATGAGCCAGTTTCAGGCCTACAGTGCTAGCTAGTCTAGGAAATGCAGCAGGTAATGTGCTGGAGGAGTGATAATCTGCATGCAAGGAAGTGCAGGAGGAGAAGGAGATTGTATATACAGTGGTGTATATAGTCTGGTCCAATACTGACTGTTCATTACTTGGGCATCTCATAAGTTCCCCATTCCCCATCCAAATTAAATTCCCCTCAATAAAACAAAAAAAACAAGTGCAAGGACTGCTTTCATGTCTCTGAGCGAGCGACGCGGGTGTGCCTGGCTGGGCAGGGTGTCAGATGGACCACTACATTCAGCAGCCCCTATGGGGGTACCGCTACATATGTATGCTGTCGAGCTCCGGATATAGATATGCGCCTACCGGCCCACAGGGAGCAACACCAAGGGGATATGAAGGTTGGATATGTACATATCCAAATAATCCTGTGGTGTCTGGGAGACTAAATGATTTTTAAAGAGTGTTCCAAAGGTTGTATTACTGTCTCATTTGTTCATTGTTCCTCACGACCCCTACATCACACCAAATATAACCTGGTTATCAGGCGACTAACATTTTCAGCAAGTACAGAAAATACTTATCACTTCAAATGAGTGTGAACAGAAGAAAGAAGAAGTGTGACCTGACACCACCACCGTAATATGCCTCCATCCCTAATATACATATATACAAAGGAGCAATGGTCATGGGACTATATATGAGGCATATCACGCCAAACTGATGATACATAGAAACCATATAGTTAGAAACTTTTTATTACAATTGAAATAGAAGATTCCATGATCTAAAAATACACAATACAATTTATTTATCGTAAAGCCATTGAAAGGCCATAAAAACAAGCTGACATATAAAAGTACACATAATTGGTAAAATAAGTTCATATAATATTGGTACATGATGGTATACACATGAGCACAAACATGATTGATGTGAGTTATAATAACCAAGAAGTCTTGACATCCTAAAAACTATACGCCTTTTATGGATCTTGTCCACTCATCAGGAGTATGGTATAGAAAATATCTACAAATGTGTATAAGTAAAAATAGTATATAATCATACATAGTAGAAAATAAATAAATGGTTTCCTATAAAGAGAAAAAATGATCGTAAAGGGGCAAGAAGTTTGATACTTACAAGTCAGCTTTCAAACATAGCCCAGCTTCTAATAAGGGAATAGGGGGTCTCAGTTTGACCCGAGGCTGAGGCAGGAAACACCCAACCAGATCAGGGGAACGCCAAGGATCGGGTCAGGTGACCAGGGTGTAGTCCATAGAAGATATAAGATAGGGGTACACATCTGGCCCACACTCATCTAAAGTCCCATTACCATTGCTCCTTTGTACATATGTATATTAGGGATGGAGGCATATTACGGTGCTTCTTCTTTCTTATGCAAATATTTGGGTGGAAGACACCCCGGTCCCTAGTGATCTGCCACACCACAAACATAGAATAGATATTATTCATATTCCTTTATATACCATCAGATTGTATTTATACATATTGCATATCACACTTGAAACCCCTGTCTTTTCCAGCCCTGCAGTCCATCTATTTTCAAGCACAGCTAGTGGGCAGGGGTTGCTATGCTCTGGAATAAGATAAATAAAAGTAATAAAAAGTTTCTAACTATATGGTTTCTATTTATCATCAATTTTGAAGTGCTATGCCTCCCATAAAGTCACATGACCACTGCTCCTTTGTATATATGAGCTGAACAGAAAGCATAAACAAGAATAAGCAGTAATGTCCCTATTTGGAATTTAGTGTTGCAGTTAAGCTGTAGTCGGACTGGGCTCTAAACTGATGGTTCTACTTTTTTTTGGATTCCCTAAGCTCAGTTGGAGTTTCACTCTTGCTCCCTAAGCTCTTGCCAGAAGGTAAACTGTGTGTGTTTTTAGGCTTGTCCCTCCAATGCCTGGGATGAGACAAGCGTGGAAAGAGTCTTTGTCAGAGGTAAGGCCTAGGTCTTGGGTTCTAGAAAGTCTAGACTTCCTTGACTGAAGCACCAGGCGTTTCCTGAAACACTGGTAGAAGCTACTGCCAGTGGACATTGCATGAGGTTTTAGAGGCTAGTTTAGGGCTTGAGTGTGCCACATTAAAGCTGCTATATAATCCAAATGTCAAGTACTGGCTCAAAGTCTCTTTTTGTATATTGGCTTTAAAAAAAAAAATTAGAGTCTGCATTTTGATCATTTCTTTGATATCCTGCACCCAAACGCTACAGCCCAGTTGTTGCCTTGGTACCTATTGTCCTTGGCATGGATGTTTTGAAATAACCTGGACTTACCTCATGTCCTGTCCAAGGTCGAGCAGTAGAATTGGCCCAAACAGGTGCTGTAGTCAGTGGGCTGTCTTGCTCAATGTGATTCAGGCACGTAAGGCCCACCAGAAGGCAAACAAATGGCAGACTGAATGGGTAGGCATGGTACGTACCCCTCCAAAGCAGAAACTGTTGCTAACCCCTCTCCAGGAAGTTGTCTGGTCTCTGCCTGCAGGGTCCCACAAGAAATGTGAGTCATGGTGGAGCCCTGCAAGGGTGTATTAAATCTTCTTAAAGTGACTGGCACACCATTTCATCCATCCTGCAGAGAGTCAAGAATTCCACCCTGAAGTGAAGTGCTTGCCCACGAGCCATCTGGAGAGCCTCCACCACTGCCTAGGGGCAAGGGGGACTACAACTGTTATCTTTTTTCTTTAAACTATTTTTTCCCCAACCCACTATGTAATGGAGCTAAAGAAAGAAAGATGTGTTTGAAGCCCTAAAGGGTACTGTCGTTTAAAGCTCACAATCCACCTATCTTTGTGGTTTCAGATGTCAGCCAATGAAGCTCGTTAGCACTTCCCACATAGAATGAACAAACAAATAAACCTCAACTCCAATTACATCAACCTTCAGAAAGATTTATTATTTCAGGATTAGAGCCTTACCCCCAACTGTCTCACAATCTGCAGGGCTGTCTTGGGTTTTCAACACAATCCTGTCATCCCACAGATATGTCCTGAAATCAAGTGCTGGAGTATCTGTTCCAGCACCTGGCTCAAGTTCTATGTAGACTCTGGGTGGTGCAGGGATCTCCTGCTTAACAGAATCTGTATATTCCCAATAGCAGTAGGAGAAGAGAAGAGCTGTATGCGACATAGACTGCAGTGCAAGGTGTTATCCATTGTCCATGTAATTATGGTGTATTTTGTGGGTACAAGGACTGCAGACTCTGTATAGCAGGGCTTGACAAATTTGCTTGGAATCTAGGAGCCAGCTAAAAAAGTTAGGAGCCAGGTTTTTTTTTTTTTTAAACGACCGACAAAGCTTTATTTTCAATATAAAAATTAACCAATCTTAAATTTACACAGAGACGACTAGAACGAATGTGACTGCTTTTATTTCCTGCCATGCAGGGACATAAGACCACCATATTCCCGCTAAGGGTCCAATCAGGTCCGCCTGAAAAACTGACAGGCGAACCTGATCAGACAGCCCGTGTGAAAGGGGCCAAGCAGGGAGATGACAAATAATAAATTCATTTTAATTAACCACTTCCTTCCCGCAGGACGACTATATACATCCTGTGTTTGAAGAGAAATACCGTTGTTATGGTAGCAGCTAGCTACCATAACCCCGTATCTTCTTCAAGAGCCAGCGGTTCTCTTTCAGATAAAAGTGGTCTCTGCAGCAGATTCGCAGCGAGATCACTTTTATCGGCGGCAGGAGAGGGCCCCCCCTACCGCCGCTCTCCGGTGCCCTTCACCGCTTACCGTGGCCGTCGGTAACGGCGGAGGCGATCTGGATCTGTCCCTGGCCTGACATGGAGACGAGTGAGAGGAAGATGGCCCCCCCCGCCCGTCTCCAAGTCATTGCAGGGCGGAAGCGACGTCAAAGCTCTTGAAGGGACATTTTATTTATTTTTTTTCAAATGACAATTTTTTTTTTTTTTTTAATGCATTTTAGTGTAAATATGAGATGTGAGGTCTTTTTGACCCCAGATCTCATATTTAAGAGGACCTGTCATGCTTTTTTTCTATTACAAGGGATTTTTACATTCCTTGTAATAGGAATAAAAGTGACTTTTTTTTTTTTTTTTTTTTTAAAGAACAGTGAAAAAATAAAAGTTAAAATAAATAAGAAAAAAAAAATTTTTTTTAAATATGCCCCATCCCTTGTAATAGAAATAAAAGTGACACCATTTTTATTTTTTTTAAAAAACAGTGTAAAAATAAAAAGTAAAATATATAAGAAAAAATAATAATTTTTTTAAAATGCGCCCGTCCCGCCGAGCTCGCTTGCAGAAGCGAACGCATATGTGAGTAGCACCCGCACATGAAAACGGTGTTCAAACCACACATGTGAGGTTTCGCCACGATCGGTAGAGCGAGAGCAATAATTCCAGCCTTAGACCTCCTCTGTAACTCAAAACATGAAACCTGTAGAATTTTTTAAACGTCGCCTATGGAGATTTTGAAGGGTAAAAGTTTGTCGCCATTCCACGAGCGGACGAAATTTTGAAGCGTGACATGTTGGGAATCAATTTACTCGGCGTAACATTATCTTTCACAATATAAAACAAATTGGGCTAACTTTACTGTTTTCTTATTTTTTAATTAAAAAAAGTATTTTTTCCCAAAAAAGTGCGCTTGTAAGTCCGCTGCGCAAATACGGTGTGACAGAAAGTATTTTAATGACCGCCATTTTATTCTCTAGGGTGTTAGAATAAAAAATATATATAATGTTTGGGGGTTCTAAGTAAAGGGAAGGAGATGAGCAGGCAGTGAAAACAGGTAGGGAAAGCTCCATTAGCATTGGTGGATGTCTTGTCATACCAACGGCCACCACCAGAGGGCGCCCGATTGCAGAAGGAACCATAGGACTGCAGTAGGCCGCAAAGCCGGGGCCTCAATTACCGGCGCGGCCCAACGCGATCCCGCCGGGAGGGAGGGGGGGTGTCGAACGGACACAGGATACTCCAGCTGTGCTGCCCCAGGCGCCAGGTCGCTAATTCTAGTCGCAAATGCGACCTGGCGCCCGGGGTTTGTCGAGCCCTGCTGTATAGTGTATACAATATATAATAAATGCCCAGATTTTCTTTTAAAGCAGTAGTAAACCGCAAAGAAAAAAAATGTCCCCTGCAAAATAATAGCATAATGTGCTAGTTTGCATCCTTAGAACGAAGCCCTCCAGTGGAACGGTGTCACCTCTGAAGGCGCTTCCATCTTCTCCCGGTCTTCCTTCCGGGTTCACATGCTTCAGTGATATGCATGGCTGAGCTGGCGATGACGTTACTCCCGTACTTGTGCGCGAGAGTCGCTGTTTATGGCATGGCTCTGAAGGAATGGCACGGCATGCTGTTCCTTAGGAGCGCATGCGCCGACATCACCGGCTGCATCTAAAGTAAATATCCCCTAAATGGTGCACGTTTAGGAGATATAGTGCCTTGAAAAAGTATCCATACCCCTTGAAATTTTCCACATTTTGTCATGTTACAACCATAAACGTAAATATATTTTATTGGGATTTTATGTGATAGACCAAACACAAAGTGGCACATACCTGTGAAGTAAACAGAAAATGATAAATGGTTTTCAATTTTTTTAACAAAAAAAATGTGAAAGTGTGGCTTGCATTTGTATTCAGCCCCCCTGACTCCATACTTTATAGAACCACCTTTCTCTGCACTTACAGCTGCAAGTATTTTTGAGTATGTCTCTACCAGCTTTGCACATCTAGAGAGTGACATTTTTGCCCATTCTTCTTTGCAAAATAGCTCATGCTCTGTCAGATTGGATGGAGAGCATCTGTGAACAGCAATTCTCAAATCTTTCCACAGATTCTCAACTGGATTTAGGTCTGGGCTTTGGCTGGGCCATTCTAATGCCCCGTACACACGGTCGGACTTTGTTCGGACATTCCGACAACAAAATCCTAGGATTTTTTCCGATGGATGTTGGCTCAAACTTGTCTTGCATACACACGGTCACACAAAGTTGTCGGAAAATCCGATCGTTCTGAACGTGGTGACGTAAAACACGTACGTCTGGACTATAAACGGGGCAGTGGCCAATAGCTTTCAACTCTTTATTAATTCTGAGCATGCGTGGCACTTTGTCCGTCGGATTTGTGTACACACGATCGGAATTTCCGACAACAGATTTTGTTGTCGGAAAATTTTATATCCTGCTCTCAAACTTTGTGTGTCGGAAAATCCGATGGAAAATGTGTGATGGAGCCTACACACGGTCGGAATTTCCGACAACAAGGTCCTATCACACATTTTCCGTCGGAAAATCCGACCGTGTGTACGGGGCATAACAGGTGAATATGCTTTGATCTAAACCATTCCATTGTAGCTCTGGCTGTATGTTTAGGTTTGTTGTCCTGCTGGAAGGCAAACCTCCGCCCCAGTCTCAAGTCTTTTGCAGACTCTAACAGGTTTTGTTCTAAGATTGCCCTGTATTTGGCTTCTTCCATCTTCCCATCAACTCTGACAAGCTTCCCTGTCCCTTCTGAAGAAAATCATCCCCACATGATGCTGCCACCACCATGTTTTACGGTGGGGATGGTGTGTTCAGGGTGATGTGCAGTGTTAGTTTTCCGCCACACATAGCATTTTGCTTTTAGGCCATAAAGTTCAATTTTGGGCTTTATCTGACCAGAGCACCTTCTTCTACATGTTTGCTGTGTCCCCCACATGGCTTCTCGCAAACAACAAACTGGACTTTTTGTGGCTTTCTTTCAACAATGGCATTCTTCTTGCCACTCATAAAGGCCAGATTTTTGGAGTGCACGACTAATAGTTGTCCCTTGGACAGATTCTCCCACCTGACATGTGAATCTTTGCAGCTCCTCCAGAGTTACCTTGGTTCCACTAGATTTTAATTAGGGGTATCAAGAGTAGAGGGCGTGGCTTGAAGTCCATGAGACATCCTGCAGGCATCCTGTGTCCGATCCTTTTCCAAAAGCCACTGAATCCTTCCTAAAGATGGCGGGATCCCGAGGCAGGCATGATGGTGAATAGATCTGGGCCACCCGTGCCCAAGTCAGCGGCGGAACAACTGACAAAGTATACCAGGCAAGATGATGCCGATCCCTCAGCCAAGCCTGAAGCCACGCTGCAGCCCTCTCCCATCTAAGCACAGCTCTCTACATCAGGGGTGAGTGACTCTCTGCCTGCTGTGTTCCACAATCAGACTGACCTCCAAACTTCATTAGACTCCCCTACATGCTCTAAAGACTGTAATTCTCCAGGCCCTCCTTCAGGGGAGCCTACTCTGGCTGAAATCATGCTGGCTATAAAAGACTGCAAGGCCTCCCTTACAGTTCAGATGGAAAGCATCCATATTGATTTTTCCCTATTGAGGCAAGATGTGCAAAACTTGAGGGAGCAAACGGGGGGGGGGGTAAGAATGTATGAGTGCCCTGGAGGACACAGTACACCTCTTAGCTGCCACTGTGCGTATAGCTACCGATGAGCTGGTGTCCCTCTGAGCCAAAATGGAGGATTTAGAGAACTATTCTCGCAGGAACAATCTCCTCTTTGTGCAGTTCCCTGAGCGTTCAGAGGGGGCCTGCCCTGAAAGGTTCCTTCACTCCTGGCTGCGAGATGTTTTTGGGATGGAGGTGTTGTCCTATGCCTTCGTGATTGAGTGTGCACATCGCACCCCCCCCCATGTCCTCCTTCCTCGGGGGCCCCCCAAGATCCCTAATTGCAAAAATCCTCAATTTTCAAGACAAAGTCACCATCCTGCGCCTTGCTAGAGAAAAGGGCCCACTCAAGTTTAATGGTAATAATATCTCCATGTATCTGGATTTCTTGGCTGAAGTTCAACGCCAGTGCATATCCTTTGCTGCGGTGAAAGAACGCTTCCACGCTGAGGGCCTGTCATATGCAATGCTTTTCCTTGCTGAGCTACAGATCATCCATGAGGGTAAAGCTCACTTCTGCACTTGTCCAAAGGATGCTATGGCCTGTATAGATGCTCATTTTGGGAAACAACCTAGACAAAGCTGCAACTGATGCTGTACTCAATAGTTTTTCTTCCTCTCTGCCTCATTACTAGGGGTGCAACGGATCGTCATCGATCCGTGATCCGATCCGCGGAGGTTGATCCGTACGGGACACCCGCGATCCGCGGAGCGCTCTGTGGCTTCGGCCATAGGAAAGGCCATGGCTTTGGCCTAGCTCCGGAGTGGCGGCCATCTTGGTACACCCAGCGGCCGTTTAGCACATGATCGCTCCGTTGAATGACGGAGCGATCACTTGTAACAAACCGGCATCATGTCATGACGCCGGTTCCTCTCTCTCCCCTCTGTGTACTGATCTTTACAGTGGAGGGGAGAGATCGGATGGCAGCAGTGCCAATACTCTGCAATGCCCTGCCAATACTCTGCAATGCCCTGCCAATACTCTGCAATGCCCTGCCAATACTCTGCTGCAATGCCCTGCCAATACTCTGCTGCAATGCCCTGCCAATACTCTTCTATACTCTGCCAATATACCCGCCAATACCCTGCCAATATACCATATACCCTGCCAATAGGGAGATTGTGGATATTACAGTGGGGGAGATTTTTTTTTTGTTGATCCGAAAATGATCCGAACCGTGACTCCTGATCCGAGGAACGATCCGAACTGTGAGTTTTTTGATCCATTGCACCCCTGCTCATTACTCATCTCTACTGAAGCAAGCTTGAGCACCTGTGGGTCACCCTATCCTTCTTTTTGCCTCCTACACTCCATTGCTACAGATGACCTGAGGACTGCACCCACCCCTTCTTTCCTGCTATATGTTACCCCTGTGACGGAACTGTCAGATGCCATTGCAGGCTATAACACCTGTCCTAATCAGTGGGTAACCCCTGCCTTGCCTTATATGACTACCACTGTTTGTGCCTCCTTTTACAGGTTACTGTTATATCTTGCCGGAAGGAACATTTGCCCTTACAGAGAGCCTCTCTGGACCCACTACCTCCCCCATTCCAGTAGGTGGCGAGGCCACAGGTTTTTGTTTTCTTGTTTAGGGAACCAAAGCACACTATGTTTGGGATGGCTGAGCAGATTAGGGGGGAAATGGATTTCAGTATATTTTCTTTTTCTTTTTTGGCCCCTCTTACGTTTTAGTTGTTGGGACTGGCTGGACGTTTTTTTCTGCTGCTGTTTTTTATGCTCCTATTGCAGATTAATTTCTGTTGCTACAGTGCATTTATTGCGGTTTTTCTCTCGTGCAACGTTTTATATGTTGTATTGCATCTCCTCATGATCCTCCCTATGTTGTTATGCTGTATATGACTAAATGTGGCTAATGTGCTAAACCTGATCTCTTGGAATGTCAGGGGTTTGAACTCACCTCTTAAGCGGTCCTTGGTATTCTCCTTCCTTAAAAAATATAAGCCACATATTGTCTACCGTCAAGAGACTCACCTCACCAATGCTAAACTGCGGTCCCTTAAATGCCCTTGGCTGGCTAAACAGTACCGCACTACACATACCAACTACTCCCGTGGGATTTCTATCCTGCTAGCAAAATCTCTCCCTGATGAAATCCTGTCGATTAAGATGGATCCAGAGGGGAGATTCATTATACTTACTATCCGAATTATCTCCGTAGTATTTACACTAGTGAACATATATGTTCCTTCCCCATTTTTCTCAGACCTACTTTCCAATTTATCCATGATGCTGCTGTCTAGAATCCCTGGCCCCCTGCTCTATATTGGGGACTTTAATGCTGTTCTTGATCCTACCATGGACCGCTTGGGGGGTGGGGGTAGACCCTACCCCTCATTTATTGACTGGACCCAAGTGTATGGTCTTACTGAGCTGCGGCGGTGGAAGCACTCAGAGGAGCGACATTTTTCTTACCACTCTGACTCCTTTCACACTATGTCACATATAGATATGGCATTCTCTACTGTTGAAGTACTTCCTCTTGTGCAGGCGGTTTCCTACCTTCCCCGAGAGGTGTCTGATCATGCCCCCCTTTCCTGTGGATCTCCTTCTTCTGCCAAACTAGAGCACTTTTGTCTGGCGGCTGAAATCCCATTGGTTGGAGGATGAGATAGTACAGAATGACTGAAGGAAGAACATTGCGAATCATTGGCGTGCGAATCAGGGCACTGTTGGGTCCTCAACTGCCTGGGAGGTTTCTAAGGCCGTGCTATGAGGCATCTTTATGTCCATTACTGGAATGTTGCGCACCCAGAACTTAACTGAGGATCTAGAAAATAAGATGGTAGCTGCAGAAGCAGCATATGCTGTGAATCTTGATCCGGCTACCCAGACCTCATGGCTACATAGTCGTAGGGAATATGAGCTCCGCCTCTTGGATCGCACTAAAAAACATATCTAACTAGGCCGGACCGTATTCCCATCTCTATTCCTAGGATTCTAACTTCTCAGGATAGGGTTAGCCATGTCCCCTAGGAGATAACAGACGCCTTCCTCGCCTTCTATCGTGATTTATACACTACTAGGGCCCACTACTCCGATGCCCAACTGGATGACTACTTGACCCAGACGGTGATTCCCTGACTTTCTGACCAAGACCGCACTGAATTGGACGCACCTTTCTCTGTTGAGGAGCTCTCCCTGGCAATTTCGCAGCTCCCGACTCATAAGACGCCGGTCTTGGATGGCTTTCCAGCTGGGTATGCACAATTTCGACACCTCATAGCGTGGATATGGCTACTCTACACTCTACACTCTTGCCCGACTGAGAATTAACTCTCAGGTCACTGAGCCCTTTCCGATTACTAGAGGCACCAGGCAGGGGTGTCCCTTATCGTCCCTCCTATTTGCTTTAGCTATGGAGCCCCTTGCTGTAGGGATCCATGACTCTCCAATTATTAAGGGTCTGATACACGACTTCTGGGTTGACATAGGCTCCTTCATATCTTCTGCACTGGGTTTGCCAAATATAGTGCACCCTAAAAACTGTCTGCTGTGCATATTTGGTGACCTCGCTGTCCAGCCTCAGGCAAAGAGACTACTTCGCATCCTCTACTTCTATGCGAGGAAGTCCCTCCTGCTGACGTGTAAAGGGTAAGAGACCCCAACGCAGAATATGTGGCTGAAACTTGTCAATGATTCCCTGCCTCTATATAAACTTACCTTTGACATCCGTAAGAGGACTAAAGCGTTCCACAAAATATGAGGCAGATGGCTGGCTAGCCCACTGACCCTCTCCCCTGTACTACCATGACAGGGGTTCACCTTGTGAGTATTGTATTAAACAGGAACTTCTGTTATGTCCAGGATGTTAAAAAACCATATTGCTTACTCCTCTGTTGATCTTTATATCCACTGGTAGATGTAATATCTAGTTTATTATTGCACACTGCCCAGATTTTCATGATATGCTGGATTAGGAGCATTCTGTTATTGGTGTTGTAGTTTTTGTTTGTGACTTTTGTTTTATGTCTGTATGTCGTAAAACTGCAATAAAAAAAAGGGGGGTTATCAGAGTAAAGGGGGTTAAATACAAATGCACGCCACACTTTTCCGATATTTATTTGTAAAAGAGTTTGAAAAACATTTATAATTTTCCTTCCACTTTACAATTATGTGCCACTTTGTGTTGGTCTGTCAAATAAAACCCCAATAAAATACATTGATGTTTTGGTTGTAATATGACAAAATGTGGGAAATTTCAAGCGTTGTGAATACTTTTTCAAGGCACTGTATTTACTGTACTTATAAGTAAGCCTTATTATAGGCTGACCTATAGGTAACAATCGTACAAGGGAGTTTACTCCCACTTTTACTGTGCTTCTATTTTCACAGCGGTGTATTATACACACTGCATTCTTCTCCATCCAAGAGTGTCCCTCTTTCTCAAGTTCCAAATTTGGGACATATGACAAAAGTGACTTCAATGGAGTGACAAGTGCAAGCAGGGTGACCTAGGAAATGTGTACAAATAATGTATGCCCTACCAATTAACATGACATGTAATGTAAAAAAAAGCCAATCAGGCATCTGTCAACAATCTAAATTAATTGTAAATGTATGTGATTGTATTAGACTACTGACTGGTTTTGCTTTTTTTCAGAACTTATTACTTAATACTTTCTTTAATTATTGTTCGACAGTTGAGCACTAGAGGGACCACTTTCCACATTTATGTGAAGAAGTTAATTGTATTTAGGTGTGCTGAAACAGCACTGAGAGATAAAAAAAGGGCCATCACTACTCTCTGCCTGGTTGTTATGCTACTCAAGTGACTTTATTACCCTCTTAATCAGAAACCCGAAGCAGGTATGCAGATCAGAAGTAAGGATGAGCTACGGCGCGTTTGCGCACTCCACGTGCAGAGCCCGCCAGGAGGTCGGCTCTGCGCTGCGCTAATCACAGGCAGTGAGACATTTTCCCGATGTGCGGCTGCAGATCGGGAAATGTCTCACTGCCTGTGATTAGCGCAGTGCTGTGCCGACTTCCTGGCGGGCTCTGCACATGGAGTGTGCGAACACATCCTTAATCAGGAGCACTGACTTCACATAAGGTCAGTTTCTGCATGCATGCAGCAATCCAAAAAATACTGAAGCTAAAGGTAGCTAGCTGTCCAACACTCACATAAGGAGGTCATTAAAAGCAATTTTTGTCTGCAATTTCTGTCTCAGCACAAGCTTTCTTGAAAGTGAAATTGTGCTTTTCTCAGTTTGTACAAAACAAAAGGTTCACTTAAATTTCTCCCTTCCCAATCTTCCTCCTTCTCTCAAAAAACATCCTTTTATTGGACCTACGACACGCTTATGTTATCGGCCATTCTCCAATGATAAACTGTCTTCCGTGGAGTCCCCTTTGTTCCCCATCTTGGGTAATTTGCGTTTCACCCCAGGCCTCTAGGAGGCAGGACCGGTGCTAGACTGTTTAAGCGAGACCAGCTACTTGCGCCCCCCCCCAAAAAAAATAAAACTTCTGTACCGCTAAAATATCATTTCTATACCTCTATATGGTATAGAAAGGACGCAAAACAGTCTAGCACCGGCCCTGCCTATACCCCACTGTGATGTTTGTTGCCTCCTCATTGAACTGCCGTACACAGCGAGCATAGTTGCCAACATTTACATTTTTTCTTTTTAGAGAAATGGGAGACAGCAGAGGACTGGGCAACAACATGGGGCTGGGTGACAGCAGAGGGTTGGGTGACAGCAGGGGACTGGGTGACAGCAGAAGGCTGGGTGACAGCAGGGGAATGGGTGACAGCAGAGGGCTGGTGGACAGGGGACTGGGTGACAGCAGAGGGCTGGTGGACAGCAGGGGACTGGGCGTCTGCAGAGGACTGGGCGTCTGCAGAGGACTGGGCGACAGCAGGGCAGAGGACTGGGTGACAGCAGGCAGAGGACTGGGTGAACTCAAGGCAGAGGACTGGGTAAACGCAGGGAAGATGACTGGGTGAACACAGGGCAGAGGACTGGGTGAACGCAGAGCAGAGGACTGGGTGACAGCAGGGCAGAGGACTGGGTGACAGCAGGGCAGAGGACTGGTGAACGCAGGGCAGAGGACTGAGTGAATACAGGGCAAAGGACAAGGTGACAGCAGGCAGAGGACAGGGTGACAGCAGGGCAGAGGACAGGGTGACAGCAGGGCAGAGGAGTGGGTAAACGCAAGGCAGAGGACTGGGTGACAGCAGGGCAGAGGACTGGGTGACAGCAGGGCAGAGGACTGGGTGACAGCAGGGCAGAGGACTGGGTGAATGCAGGGCAGAGGACTGAGCAAACGCAGAGCAAAGGACTGGGTGACAGCAGGGCAGAGGACTGGGTGAACGCAGGGCAGAGGACTGGGTGAACGCAGGGCAGAGGACTGGGTGAATGCAGGGCAGAGGACTGAGTGACAGCAGGGCAGAGGACTGGGTGACAGCAGGGCAGAGGACTGGGTGACAGCAGGGCAGAGGACTGGGTGAATGCAGGGCAGAGGACTGAGTGACAGCAGGGCAGAGGACTGGGTGACAGCAGGGCAGAGGACTGGGTGACAGCAGGGCAGAGGACTGAGTGAACGCAGGGCAGAGGACTGGGTGAACGCAGGGCAGAGGACTGGGTGAACGCAGGACAGAGGACTGGGTGAACGCAGGGCAGAGGACTGGGTGAACGCAGGGCAGAGGACTGGGTGAACGCAGGGCAAAGAACTGGGTGAACGCAGGGCAGAGGACTGGGTGAACGCAGGGCAGAGGACTGGGTGACAGCAGGGCAGAGGACTGAGTGACAGCAGGGCAGAGGACTGGGTGAACGCAGGGCAGAGGACTGGGTGACAGCAGGGCAGAGGACTGGGTGAACGCAGGGCAGAGGACTGGGTGAACGCAGGGCAGAGGACTGGGTGAACGCAGGGCAGAGGACTGGGTGACAGCAGGGCAGAGGACTGGGTGACAGCAGGGCAGAGGACTGGGTGAATTCAGGGCAAAGGAGTGGGTGAACGCAGATCAGAGGACTAGGTGAACAGAGGGCAGAGGACTAGGTGACAGCAAGGCAGAGGACTGGGTGACAGCAGGGCAGAGGACCGGGTGAATGCAGGGCAGAGGACTGGGTGACAGCAGGCAGAGGACTGAGTGAACGCAGAACAGAGGACTGGGTGACAGCAGGGCAGAGGACTGGGTGACAGCAGGGCAGATGACTGGGTGAATGCAGGGCAGAGGACTGGGTGACAGCAGGGCAGCAGACTGGGTGAACTCAGGGCAGAGGACTGGGTGACAGCAGGGCAGAGGACGGAGTGACAGCAGGGCAGAGGACGGGGTGACAGCAGGGCAGAGGAGTGGGTGAACGCAGGTGAGAGGAGTGGGTGAACGCAGGTGAGAGGAGTGGGTGAATGCAGGTAAGAGGAGTGGGTGAATGCAGGTGAGAGGAGTGGGTGAATGCAGGTGAGAGGACTGTGTGACAGCAGGGCAGAGGACTGGGTGAACGCAGGGCAGAGGACTGGGTGAAATTGGGTTGAAAACTGTTCTGCCCAATATCTCACAGTCAGGATAGTGCCACAGGAAAATACAGATATCATCTTGATCTTTGTCAGATAACACCACTCTTTTACTTCTGTGTAAAAGTCTAAAGATAGAAATAATAAAGTTGACAAAGATCAAGATGATATCTGTTTTTTTCCTGTAGCACTGTCCTGACTGTGAGATATTGAGCAGAGCAGTTTTCAACCCAATTTCTCACAGTCCAGTGGCTGCATAAAAAACAAAACAGTGATTTTAGAGCCTTTTTTTTAAACTCCATGTTGCTCTGCCCAGAACGACCTGCGATCATCCCTGAGGCCGGCCGCTCCGCCCCTTGTCCCCCAGTGACAGGCAGGATCATCCCTTGGCTGGCCACACCCCTCACGAGTCCCGACCAGTGACAATGAAGGAGGTCTACCAGCTCCGGCATCAATCAGAGCCCTGAGCCGCCAAACAGCTCTGCACCTGGGGGAGCCAGGGCAGGAATCTGTCAGTGTACTGCATGTGATAGTTCCCTCCCAGTGCCCCTGCACGATCCCAGGCAGCAGACATTCCCTCACCTCCTCCGGACCTCCAGTACACACTCCTGCAGACCTGCCACACAGGGACAGTGGCTCCAGAGGTTACATCCAGCGGTTATGAGGAGGTGACAGGCCATGGCTGTGCCCTAGATGGCATTGCGCCCTAGGCGGCTGCCTAGTCCGCCTAGTGGTAGTGCCGGCCCTGCCAGGAGGGAGCTTTCAGGGCACTATCAGGCCTCTCACTTTGTGATATCAGGGACCTGGCCTACAATACAGGCCTTGACAGATATCGACAGCACCTTCTGCCTGGATTTTTGGAGAGCGGTGCAAATTCGTTACTTCCTACAAGCGTTACCTTCCCCCAGTAGTTTTAGCCTATCTCCATTTGAAGAATACTGTATCGAATGAGGCCCACTCACCCACACTCTTTCAACAATGTACTCCCTACTTGTTTTACCTTCAGAGGACTTTCTTCTGCCCTCTTTAGAAAAATGGGAGTCGGACTTGGGTAGGACATTCTCGAAAGAGCAACAAACTAACATTATCCGTCTTGCCTTAAAGTCCAAATTTCAAGATTCTATCCTAATGTGAAAGTGGAAAATACCACGCTGTCACTTCAAACATTGAAGCCAGCCAGCACAGCAAAAGACAATTGCAAGTGAATAATAACAAAACAAACAGAAACAAACACCTCTGATAGATACTGGGGATGCCATAAGGAGTGTGGGACGCTACTGCATATCTTCTGATCCTGCCGTAAACTGGGGAGTTTCTGGAAATAGGTCAGGTTCAGAGGTTCTTCTTATTACACACCTCCAAAATACCCACCGAAGTTTATAAGAAATCCATACTTTGGCACCTACTCAATGCAGCCAAATCGGGCATTCCTTTCACCTGGAAACAGACGCAACCTCCATAAATTAAGTTGTGGCTCAGGAAGGTAGAGGGGTTGAACCAAATGGAAAATCTGGTGTTGACAGCTTGACAGAAATGAGAGGCCTATACGAAAACTTGAACTCTATGAAACATGTTTATCTACTCAGAGAAAGGGAAGGCTCTCATAGATGTGGTTCCCAATGGTTTATGAACCTAATGTATTTTGTCCCCTGCCACTGACCTTCCTTCCATATTACTCATTTCCCTCCTCCATCCCTTCCCTTTTTTTTTTTTATTTCTCTTCTTCTTTCTCTACCCTGATTCCCTTTTTGATTCTTGTTTTTCCTTTGCATATATAAACTAGGCAGTTTTCTGTGCCACAAGGGGTTCCCCTGGAGGCTGTTCCACTCTGGGATTGGTATTCGGGTTACCTACATAACATACAAGGTCATTGTCTATGGGGATCGCCCCCTGTAACCCTTTTTTCTAGGACAGGACAACACTTCTGTCGATCTCTGATGTGCATTTACTGTTTGATGGATTGCACTGGTCTCTCCCTTGTCTCTCCAGATACTAGTACATTGTATTGGTAAAATGTTACTGCTAGTCCTTTCATGTCCTGTAGTTTATTTTCTGTTTACATTAGTATGTCTACTTGGAAATTGTCTTTCTTTTCTTAATTAAAAAATTAGAAGAAAAAAAAAAAGTCTCTCTCCCCAAATGGAAATATTTACATTCACTTCACTCCATCACTGCTCTATTCAGTCACTGGGAGCAATGCATATATTCACAGAGCTCTGCCACAAGGCCTGGATATAGAATAGCAAGCACTGCATATATTCAAACACCTCCACCATAAGCACTGGGTGTAGAATTTATTCACAGATCACTGCCATATGCACTGGGTGTGGCGTGTCTGGCATCCGTCATGTCTTATTTTCACAGACTTTTGCCAAAAGCACTGGGTCAAGAGAAAATCTTGAGTGCATTGGACAAATGGCTTTCAAGAGCTTCTTAAAATCCCCACTTTTGATTCTCCAGCAAGGGTCCGAAAAACTGACTATCCCTTAGCAATCACTGTGTTTGATGGCAACAATACAGTTGCCACAATGCAAATACAGAAGCATATAGCTTGGCATGTCTATCAAATAGGGGCAGAGCCAAGCTGAAGAAGCTGTAATATGTATGTAGCGCCACCCCTGTGAGGTCCGCTAAAAGATGACTGACCCCAAAGGTTGCTCTGACCTTGCAAGCCTCCCAACACCTCTGACACCCTGGGTTCCGACATATTTTAATGTGATAATGCAATTTACCAAGATACCAGACTGTAGCAAAGAAAATAAGTAGTATTTTACTTAAGTTTCTTGAAGCAGACAAGAACAAGAATGACTTAGGCAGATATCTTTCAGTGTTAAACTCTTACTTATGGTATAAATGCAAAGGGTATGAGAGCCAAAGAAAATCACAAAGTCAAACAGTGATAACTAGTAAGTCCTGAAACAACCTATGACCCCAGGTATAAAAAGGGAAGAGAATGAGCTTTTATGTCATACTGCTCCCTTCAAATCCTGATGCCACAGGCCCAACAAGTTTGTGGCACAATTATAAAACAACAAAGTACAGGAAATGCAATGATTAATATCGTAGCGACGGGCCTAGAAAAAGGAAGTTCAATAGCCAGTAGCCAATAGCTTCCGTCTCATACTGCTTCAGAGCATGCGTCGTTTTTGGTCCATCGGTTCCGTTGGAAATATTTAGAACATGTTTTATTTCTAGGTCCGTCAGAATTTTCGAAAAAAAGTTAGATGAGGCACACACACAATCGGAATATACGATGAAAAGCTTCCATCTGACTTTTTCTGTCGGACATTCCGCTCGTGTGTACGCGGCTTTAGAGTCTGCAAAAGACTTGAGACTGGGGCGGAGGTTCACCTTCCAGCAGGACAACGACCCTAAACATACAGCCAGAGCTACAATGAAATGGTTTTTATCACAGCATATTCATGTGCTAGAATGGCCCAGTCAAAGTCCAGACCTAAATCCAATTGAGAATCTGCGGCAAGACTTGAAAAATTGCTGTTTGCAGATGCTCTCCATCCAATCTGACAGAGCTTGGGCTATTTTGCAAAGAAGAATGGGCAAAATTTTACTCTCTACATATGTAAAGCTGGTAGAGACATAACTAAAAAGCTGTATTTGCAACGAAAGGTGGTTCTACTAAGTATGGACTCAGGGGGGGCTGAATACAAATGCATGCAACACTTTTCACATATTTGTAAAAAAAATGAAAACCATTTATTATTTTCCTTCCACTTCACAATTATGTGCCACTTTGTGTTGGTCTATCACATATATTCCGTATAAAATACATTTAAGTTTTTGGTAGTATTATGGCAAAATGTGGAAAATTTCAAGGTGTATGAATACTTTTTCAAGGCACTGTATGTTAATTTAGTTATCCTCCTGTTTATATCTTGCCAGTGAAATCTCTATCAGTGTACGGACATCCTATTGTTTTAGAACAGTGCATGTGTGTAAGTTAACCACGTTTGTACTGCAGATGGGTTGCCCGCACAGGCAAAGAGATGTACTGTTACGTTGTTGCCTGTTTCCAGGTTTAGAGCACGTGTATTTAGCAGGTCCAATGATTCATGGCCAGAACCTGCTGATCGGCTGTGTCCAATCACAGCCCAGAGCCCTGTGTCGGCAATCAACACAGGGCTATGTACACAGGGAACAATCTCTCAAAGCAGGAATAAGGAATAAAGAGAGCTTTACTAAAAATCAGCACATTACACGTTGTTAGGCACACATTTTACCCCTTAACTACTTCAGCCCCAAAAGGTTCACTCCCCTTCATGACCAGGCCATTTTTTGCAATACGGCACTGCCTTACTTGAACTGACAATCGCGCATTCCTGCGACGCTGTACCAAAATAAAATTGATGTCCTAGATGTCCTAAAATAGAGCTTTTTTGGTGGTATTTGATCACCCCTGCATTTTTTTTATTTTGCACTATAAACAAAAAAAGACAGACAATTTTGAAAAGAAAAACAATATTTTTGACTTTCTGCTATAAAACATACCCAATAAAAAAATGAAAGAAAAAATCAAATTTCTTAATAAATTTAGGTCAATATGTATTCTGCTACATATTTTTGGTAAAAAAATCCCAATAAGCATGTATTGATTGGTTTGCGCAAAAATTAAAGCGTCTACAAACTATGAGATTTTTTTTTTTTTTTTTTCCAAGAAAAAGTTTATTGAAGGATATATATAAGAATACAAGCTTATTAAAAAAAATTACATCAAGTTACAATGCATAGATAACAATAGATAATAACCATAAAGCCATGGCAAATTAACTTATATTGAAAGATTGGCTTTCCACATGAAAATCAGATCTAATCTGTAATAAATTTAGAGTGGTTCTAGTACATTTTTTATAAGGGTTTATAATCACGTCTTTCTCTATACGTGTGTAAAAATTTGCTATATAAAGGAATTGTTATAGGGATACAAGTAGTTATTTAATAAAGAAGTCGGGTACATTCGGAAGTTGTTTGAAATTGTTGCCAGCAAGCCCATGTGTTTCTAAATTTTGTAGAGCAGTCTTGGTGTATGAGTTCTTCCATTAAAGCTATTTTGTTAACTCTGGTAATCCAGTTGGTAATCGTAGGTGGATTGGGAGATTTCCAGAGAGCCGGAATGCAAAGTTTTGCCGCATTAATGAGATGTTGAGCCAATGATCTGTGATAAATTTTCATTGGTAAATTGGAATGATGAAGCAGAGCTTGGGCTGGGGAGAATTTTAATTGTATAGATGTAATTTGGGTGATATATCGGAATACATCAGTCCAGAATTTCATAATCGGGGGATATTCCCACCAAATGTGAAGAAGCGAACCTTCCTCCTTATTGCATCTCCAGCAGGTGGATGAAGTCCCCGGATTAATTTTATTTAATTTGAGTGGTGTGTTATACCATCTGGAAAACAATTTAAAACCATTCTCTTGTACATTCACATTAATTGAACCTTTATGTATTATTGTGTATATCTTTCCCCATTCTATGTCGGAGAGATTGATAGAGAGATCTCTTTCCCATTTTGAACTTGCAAGATTTGATTTA
Organism: Lithobates septentrionalis; assembly: GCA_037952835.1. NCBI lineage: Eukaryota > Metazoa > Chordata > Amphibia > Anura > Ranidae > Lithobates > Lithobates septentrionalis. The sequence continues at coordinate 89,403 of JBBDGP010000125.1, read as the reverse complement.
GGCTTTTGGTCATCAAAAAGAATGGAGTAGATAATAGATATGAGATGACGTTGTGGTTCAAATTTAGAACAAATGGATTTGAAATGTGTTCGTTCGCTTGAAAAGGCTGATCGTGATTGTGGGATAGTTAGATAATTTTTGAGTTGCATATATGACCATAAAGAAATCTGGTTATCTGTCCTTCGTGTATTCAATGTAGATAAAGGAAGAAAAGTGTTTCGATCGAAGAAGTCTTCCGCCTTTGGATTGTCATGGGATCCTATTTCTGATAAAAAGGATCTAACAAAGTCTGGAGGAAGCTCAGGATTATGTCTAATCGATGTGAGTGGACTTGGGATTGAAGAGATATGGTATTGACGGCATGTAATATTAAAAGCATGCAATGTGTTGCTAATTAGTGGATGTTGTTTACATTGTTGAGGAATATGTCTAGTATGTATCCAGGCTATATTTTGGAGTGGTAAATTTGAGAAGGCCTGTTCAATAGAAATCCATGCTTTTGTGGTAGTATGTACATTCCAATCCACTATTCTGGCCAATTGACATGCCAAATAGTATTTTCGAATGTCCGGCAATCCCAATCCACCTTTCAATTTAGGTAAAGATAATCTATCAAAGCTTAATCTAGCTCTTTTTCCACTCCAAATGAATTTCGAACAAGCTTTACGGAAGGCTGTAAAAAATGACTGTGGTAATTTTATTGGAATCGTTTGGAGCAAATAAAGAATTTTAGGCAAGATGTTCATTTTAATAATAGAGGATCTACCAAACCAAGAAAATAAACCAGACGACCAAGCCTCAAGATCCTTCTGGATATTTTGTAAAATTGGTACATAGTTTTTGCTATAAAGATCCGAAAGATTGGTCGGTATATGTATTCCTAGGTATTTAATGGAATTTGCGCTCCATCTGAAAGGAAAATTTGCCTGGCATAAGGTTTTAGTCTCATGTGGTAAAGATACATTAAGTGCTTCAGATTTATTGAAATGAATTTTAAGATTAGTTAGGTTTTCAAAAAGAGATAGGTCTTTGAGTAGATTGGGAAGTGAAAGGTGAGGATCTCGTAGGAATAATAGTATATCATCAGCAAATGCTGCTAGCTTGTAGGTGGAATGATCTATGGATATACCTTTGATATCTTGATTTTCTCTCAAACGTTGAAGACAAGGTTCTAATGTTAGGATAAAAATTAGTGGGGAAAGAGGACAACCTTGACGTGTCCCATTGGACACAGAGAAGGCATCCGACAGGTGTCCGTTAACACTAACCCTAGCCGTAGGCCTCGAGTAAGGTGCAAGTATGTATTGTAGCATGCGATTCTGCATGCCTATCTGCCTAAAGACTTCTGTTAGATAATCCCATGCAACCCTGTCGAATGCCTTCTCTGCGTCCAAGGAGAGAAAGAAACCACCCTGCTTCTTTGAGGTCAGCCATTTATGAATATTGATTGCTTTCAGAGTGTTATCTCTCCCTTCTCGACCTGGAACAAAACCCACTTGATCCAAAGAAACAAGGTGTGGTAGAAGGGGCAGGAGTCTGTTAGCTAGGATTTTTGCATATATTTTTAGATCAACATTCAATAAAGAAATCGGCCTATACTTAGAAACTAAAGTCTTGTCTTTATCGGGTTTTGGAAGGACAGCGATATGTGCAGTAAGTAGATCTCGAGGAGGAGATTTGTCTGTTGAGAGGTAATTAAAAGCATGCAAGAAATGTGTATACAATACATTAGTAAACGCTTTATAGTATCCCACTGTTAAGCCATCTGGTCCCGGATTTTTACCAGGTTTCATTTGTTTGAGAACAATATCTAGTTCATCTTTAGACAATGGTCATTCCAAGTTCATCGCTTCAGCTTCTGAAATTGGTTTAGGACCTTATTTTGCTAGAAAGTTTTTGATTAAATTCAATCTGTTTTCTGTGTTATTTCTGGTAGATGTGTTTTTAATATTGTATAGCTGTGTATAATATTCGACAAATTGTTCTGCTATTTGATTGTTAGAAGATAATTTGGTTCCGTCAGGGAAATTAATAGAGTGAATTATTGTAGTCGATTGCTTTGCCCGAAGTGCTCTAGCTAGTAGTTTACCTGTTTTGTTACCAAATTCATAAAATTGTTTTTGATAAAGTATATATTTACGTTTTGTTATTTTAGTAAGTTCCTCCATCATTTCGGTTCTAGCTAAGGTGAGTTCTTGGAGGGTCGAAATAGCTTGTGTTTTTTTGTGAGATTTTTCTAAATCATGAATACGGGCAGCCAGATTGGATAATAATTTTTGTCTTTTGGATGCTATCGCTATCAATTCACCACGAATAGTGCATTTATGAGCTTCCCATATTAGCATTGGGTAAATGTCAGCATTGTCGTTCTCAGTGAAGAATTGAGAGAGCCTAAGTATAATGTGTGATGCTATTTTATTATCCGTAAGTAAAGATGGATCAAGACGCCATATCTGTGATCGAGATTGAGTGATCTGAAATTCAATCAACATGGTGATAGGGTGATGATCCGATAAAAACATTGGTTCTATAGTTGCTTTAAGGAGCATGGGAAGGTCTCTCTGTGTGATAAAGAAATAGTCAATTCTGGAAAAACTTCCATGAGGATTAGAATAAAAAGTGTAATCCTTAGTGGTAGGATGTAAAGTACGCCAGGAGTCATGCAATGTGAGTTCTTGGAGGGATTTCCTAATAGTACGTAATGCCTTAAATGGTAATTTAGATGAGCCTGAAGAGGTGTCATGAATAGGATTTAAAGGGACATTAAAATCTCCCCCTACTATTAAAAGTCCTTCTTGAAAGGAAGCGAGATCCTGCATTGTACTTGTGAAAAAGGAAACCTGTTTGACATTGGGGGCATATATATATCAGCCAGGGTTAAGCGTTTGTCATACAAGGATCCTTTGAGAAACAGGAAACCACCATCATTGTCTATCTGTGAGTCTGTTATTTGGAATGGGCAATTTTTTGAAAAAAGAATAGAAGCTCCTTTAGTTTTAGATTCCTTATCGGTGGCATGTATTTCCGTTGGAAAATGGTGATTTGAAAATTTTGGTACATTGTCGGTTTTGAAATGTGTTTCTTGGATGAACACAATATCCGCTTTTAATTTGTACATGGAGTGGAGTACTTGCGAGCGTTTTTCAGGGATATTGAGACCTTTAGCATTTAATGAAATGATTTTGGCTGAGGCATTATGGTTAACCTTAGGATGGGATGTAACCTTATTACTCGATATTGTGAGATCCGACCCATACGTTTTTGTAGACATGGTTGTCGATGTGTTAATGTATGCACAAGAAGTACGCAATATAGATATACGTGAAATTAATAGTAGCTAGGAAGAATTCCCTAATTATATACCAGGAGATGATTCACTTAGGTTTGTCAAGTACTGGAACAAAAAGATTTGTTAGTGTAAAGTAGAAAGCAGTGTAAGTGAGAGGGTAAAATGTACAGATCTATGACAATTGAGAGTTATGAAAATGGAAATAGAGCCTAAAGATAAAGAAGAAAATACATTTAAATTAATTAATTAATAAATTAATAAATAAATAGATAAATAAATAAATGAATAAATAAATATTCCTGAGACTTGCAAGACCTGCTTGCTAGTCCAAATGCAATAAATACCTAAATGTATATGCAGCCGGATTGAGTCAGTGGTTTTTGTATAAAGAGAGGAGACAAAAAAAATAGTTCAGAAGAACCAAAAAAATCAGAGGAAACCACTGTGTGTGAGAATAAATCAACACTGGAGTGTGGTATAACTTTTGCAATAAGAAGTCAATCTCGCTGACTTCGGGAGAATACTCTTTTAATGATATATATGAAGAAGGTGTCTATAATTTTGATTGAATCTGATCAAATGAATTTTATGAGTATGGCATTGACTGTAGAAATAAAATCAATATGTTAATATACCTTAACCTAAATGATAAGGATAACTGTTAGAATTATTTAGAATCCTAAAGATATAGTATGTAACTTATATCTTAAGAATTGATATACAATACTATAGAATATGTTATATAAACATATTGTAACAAATTTAAACATCAACCAACAAATATAGATAAAGCAATGACTGTTAAAAGTAGAAGAAGAGATAGCATCAAAACAATCACTCCCTCTAACCTTTGTCACTACCTTCTGCACCCCCTCCCTTCCTTTCTCTGTACTGTATTTCTTTTCTTTCTCTTTCCTTTTCGTTTAGCAAAGAGATAACCTACTTAAAAACAATGTATCTCTGTGTAACAGTGTTAACTGAGGAAGTAATAAATAACCAAGAGTTGAGCAACCTAATTCCAAAATATTTCTTAAGTAAATCTCAGAGTCCTCAGCCCTCCAATCGGTAGTTAGAAGACTTAGGGCTAAGATATAAATCAGGAAAATCCTTGTATCTAAATATGAGAATGAATAAGTCAGATAAAATAGGATAGTCCAAACCAAAACCATGTTTAGCATCTTTGAGGAAAGAAAAAAAGAGAATCTCCCTGTATTGGATTAATAGTGAAGGTAGATTTGTGGAGAAAAGAAGTTACAACAATTAAACTATAGAAAAAGGAGGAACAGAGATGGGATCAAAATCAAAGTCATAAAGAAAACAGAATTAGACTGAATGAGGGTATCCCTCTAAGATTACAGTCTGAGGACCTATCATTCATCTATCTCTTCTGGCTTTACGGTTGCGCCTGGGTTTCATCTGGCTGTTGATTGAAGGAGATAGTGGTCCTTGCTGAGATGATCTTTCTTCAGACGATGAGCGTTGTCTGCGATAGCGGACTTCCTGGGTCTCCATTGGTTCATTCCTGAGGTGATGTGAGGATGTCAGTGAAGGACGGAATTCTGCATACCAATCTGGTATCTCTGGAAGCGGGATATCCAATGTGTCACAGAAGTAATTAAGATCTTCAGGAACTCTGAGAAGAGCAGAGCGACCATGTACAGAGGCTGCCAGACCAAAAGGAAATTTCCAACGATATATTATACCTTTGGTACGTAATATTTCCAGCAAAGGTTTTAATTCTCTCTTATGTTGTAAAGTAATGCTGGAGAGATCTTGTAATATGCAGAGCTCCTTACCATGGTATAATAGCGGTGTCATAGTACGTGCTCTTCTCAATATTTCCTCTTTAAGCTGGTAATCTACTATGCAGCAAATTACGTCTCTTGGTGGATCTAAATCTTTTCCCTTAGGTCTAAGGGCTCGGTGTATACGTTCCATGGTGATTGGGGTATCCTGTGGTCTATTTAGCACATTATTAAAAATGCCTATAACTTCTGTTAGCAGATGCTCAGTATCTACAGCTTCAGTCAAACCTCGTAAGCGAAGATTGTGGCGTCTACCATGGTTATCCAAATCTTCTAAATGCCGATTCATATCTCTAAGTTGTCTTGTATGGGTGTCTATTAACAGATGATTTTTACGGAGCTCTGTAGAGTGTGATGCTGTCATCTTCTCAACAGCCATAACTCTGCCTGTAATAGCCTGAATGTCAATCCTCAGATCCGTAATGGCAGCCATCAGGGTGTTTTTAATATCTGCAGCCACAGACCTAAGATCATTCAAACTGGGTTGTTGGATAACATCAGAGTGTGGAGTCAGAACAATTCCTCCATCATTGTTTTCCGAGTGAGGAGAGGTAACAGCTCCATCATTAGATCCTGTCAGCCGGCGCTGTGTGTTCTGTGAGGTAAAAGCCGTCGCCATATTGCCAGTCTGAGAACGGAATAACTCTGGAAGATTTTGAGGTATTCCTCCGTTCAAATCACGGGGCGAACGTGACCTCGATGTCGAGGATGTTCTAGAAGCCATTCCCATAATATTTTCGAGCGTTTCTGGTACTTCCACCTTCTGTGGTAAATGGTATTCAATCCCTGTCAGCGAGAGCTCTGGGATTAGGCAGCCATCTTCTCCAGCGTCAAGCCACGCCCCCTCTAAACTATGAGATATTTTTATGGAATTCTCATTTATTTTATTTTTTTACTAGTAATGGAGCCAATCAGCGATTTTTAGCAGGACTGCGACATCACGGCGGACAAATTGGACACCTAACTGACACTTTTGACACTTTTTGGGACCGGTGACATTATTACAGTGATCGGTGCTAAAAAGAATGCACTAATGACACTGGCAGGAAAGGGGTTAACATCAGGGGTGATCAAAGGGTTAAGTATGTCACTAGGGAGTGCTTTCTAACTGTGAGGGGGATGCTTTGACTGGGGGGAAACAGAGATCTGTGTTTCTGCTTAGCAGAAACACAAGTTCTCCATTTTCCCCTCTGGCAGAACGGCAATCTGCCTTGTTTGCATAGGCAGACTGCCGTTCTGCCTCTCCTCAGAACGATTGGCGGGTCCCGCTGTGTCCAATCACAGTGGGAGTGGGCTGCCGGCGGCACACATGCACTCCCCAGACCCCGTGCATAAAATCACGTACATGTATGTGATTTCACGCAGGAGGGCTGCCCTGCTGCAGTATATCTGCGCGGGGCTGTCCAGAATTGGTTATTACCCTAGATGTTAACCCCTTCCCAGCTATCCTCATTAGTACAGTGACAGTGTATAGTATTAGCACATATCACTGTATTAGTGGCACTGGTGATGTCAGTGGCAGTGGCAGTTAGTCAGTTAGTTAGTTCCCACTCAGTGTCAGTGAGTGTCAGATTGGCCGCCGCAGTATCGCAATCCCATTATAAGTCGCTGATTAATAGTATAAAAAATTCCAGTATATATACACCATAATTTGTAGACGCTAAAACTTTCATGCAAACCAATCAATAAACACTTATTGGGATTTTTTTAACCGACATGTAGCAGAATACAGTTTGACCTAAATTTATGAAGTAGTTTTGTTTTATTTTTTTATTGGATATGTTGTATAGCAGAAAAATGGGGTTTTTTTTCAAAATTTTCAGGCTTTTTTCATTTATATAATAAAAGATAAAAAACCCAGTGGTGATCAAATACCACCAAAAGAAAGTTCTGTTTGTGTGATAAAATTTATACAAATTTTGTTTAGGTACAGCGTTGCATGACCGCGCGATTGAACAGTGCTAAATAGCAAAAAATGGCCTGCATGAAGGGAGTAAAACCTTCGAGAGCTGAGGCGTTTATTTTAAACGGGCGGGCATACAGGAAGTGACATCATCCCGCTATGTACACCTGGAAGTAAGGGGTATTTTAATAAATAAAGGGTTTTACACTATATGAGCTTTTTCCTTTCTGGTGACACTTGTACCCATGCGTGGAGTTTTCTGAAAGGAAAGAGTAGCAGTGGTCCTCTCTTAAAGGGGAAAATGCGCTTCTTGACCCACCTATGAAAAAAAGGGTCATGGTTATCCGGCGAGTTTCCCCATGTGAAGGTGTGGAGTAAGAGAAGTGTAGAGTATCGGAGAACAGCACTATAAAGACACTGTGCACTTTCAAAGTGGATATTTTTATTTCTTTTTCTTTTTGATAAGCACAGGACACTTTATCTGGAATTGTTGATGCACTTTATATAATTTTTTGCACTATTTAAGGCATTTTACTATATTTACATATTATGTTTACTGTGATTGGAATTTATGATTTTCACATTTATGTATGCCTGGCGGTTTCATTGAGGAAAAATTTGTTGGCACACAAATACACTGAGTTGGATACAGCACTTTATTATTTAGCGTTTATATAATTTGTGGTGCAGGTTTTTGTTTACTATTATAGTGGTTAATATATGTTGCTTGTGGTTAAAATGTAATGCATGTGCACTTTACTTCCTTTCCTCACTGTGAAATAACGACATGTGACTGAAAATGAACTAAATGAAAAAAGTACTGCTTTTTCAGTACATTTTTACTTAGTTACCATTGATGTAATGTTTTTAAAGAACCACACTTTAGATGGAGAATGATTTTTCAAAAATATACCACACTTTGCTGTAACACAACACATTGTGAAGAGCTCTGTGATAATAGAAACTATTTTCCTTGCAGTTTTGAGGCACTTTGAGCTTGCAGTTTAGTGCAGTCACAACATCATAGGTGTACAGGTCCTAAGGCTTGGTTCACACTGATGCAGTCAAGTGCAGGGTGTAAACAAAGGGGTTGGGTGTCAGAAACCATGAACCAGACCGAAACAGAAGTACAGTAAAATCACACTTGTTTATTAATAAAAATAAAAAGGTAAATAGAGTAAGCGTAGTCAAAGCATAGCCAGAGTCCAGTAACTGGATCAGGTAGTCAGCCAAGCCAGAGTTCAGTAACCAGATCGGGTAATCAGCCGAGCCAGAAGTCAGGGATCCAAGTAGAGGAACAGCAAGCAGGATAAGGAGCCAGAAGGGATGTCAGAAAAGCCAGTCTTTAAACAGGAACGCAGGAGATGGTTTCTTGTGATGTGACCAAGGCGAAGGCAGGAATGAAGTGAGCTGGAGATCTTTACGTAGGCGGGACTGACGAGCAGATCCACAACAGCTGGTTAACTGTGGAGAGAAATGAGAGCTGGCAATTAGCCGACAGCTGAGCAGCCAGCTCAGAGAAGGAAGGGCTGAGCCAGCCCTGACACGGGTCACTGGGTGACTCTGACCCTTTTTTACTTTAGTAGCCAGCTCCATCTAGGCGCTATAAAGTAAAGAAAAAAAAGAGCCAGCAATTACATTTAAAGCCCGCAATGACAGTCAACGCCGAAAAGTGAGGAAGTCTGTCTGTACAGACTGCCCCCTCACTGTATATACTGCTCTTTTCCTATCTTGCCGTTCTCCTCCCCAAACCCAACCCCCCCCCCCCCCCCCCCCACTTGTCTGCAGTACACACAGCCCCCCACCCGTCCGATTTCTTTTTTCTTTTGTTTATTTTCTGCTGTCAGCGGGAATCCCTGCTGACAGCACAGATGAGTCGCTGGTTGTTAGGACGCCGGCGGGTGCCAGCTCCTAACAACCAATGCAAAAATGGATGCAACAGTGGACCGCTTGTCCAATTGCATCCATTTATCCTCCGTTCCATTTTTTTAACAGAACAATAATAGGGCTTTTATCCGTTCAAAAAACAGATGTTCATGGAAATTAATGAAAAAGGATGTAAATGGATGATCATCCTTTTTCATCTGTTTTTCCATAGAGATGCATTGATGTCCATTTTTCATCCATTAATAGGTGGATGAAAAACGGACAAATGGTCCGCATGTGTGAAAGGGGCCTTAGTGATACTGATAATTGTACACAAATTGTAACATGTATAGTGCCCATACAGTAAAATAGGGGAATTACCAAGACTTGTGCATTTGGCCTTAACAAATTAAGTTTGTGGTTTGTTACTAGGGGTAACTACACATGTTATTTTCTAAAATGTATTTAATTCTATATTTACTGTACATGAAAGCATACAGAAGTTGTTAAAATAAATCTATTACCTTTTGTACCACCACCCCTTCCCTTTAGAATGTAAGCTCTACGAGCAGGGCCCTCCTATCCCTTCTGTATTGAACTGTACTGTAATTGTGCTGTCCTCCCTCTACATTGTAAAGCGCTGCGTAAACTGTTGGCGCTATATAAATTGTGTATAATAATAATAATAACAAAATACTGCCAGACACTATTCTACCAGTAATCTACCTTCCTCCTCCCCTTGCTTTCCCTGAGCTGGATTGCAAGAACAGAGATACCTAGGTGTCTCCGCAAACTTCCTCCATGAGCTTGCATAAATGAGGAAGTAGGAAAGTGGGCAGAAATTAGGGGGGTGTTGTCCAAAGAGGTAAAACACACTCTATTCTATGATGCAGTAGGGCAGTGCATGATGGGATATGAAGTTTTATGGATGGTCAAATGATGTTACAAAAATGGGCTAAGATGCATTTTTGAAATTTTGAAATGACAGGTGCAGACTGAAAGCTGCCATGGACTAGTTGAGTGAGAGATAAGCACATTGGGATGGTTTTGGCAGAAAAGATATTCGAAAAGGCTAAAATTCTGCCTGAAAAGTTGAACTTGGCCTTCAATCCTATCCTATGCTGCTGAGCTGTTAAAAATAACTAGGCAATGGATAAAGGGCACACTGTACTCTGCAGTGTCCCTTAAATTAAAGTGCTGCAAGGTACTTTGAGGGTAGGGGGGATCTGGTATGGATTGGGGGTACCCCCATGCCATCTTTTTAACATTTTTGTATTTCCAGAAATTGTATTGTATTGCCAGAAATTTAAATGTTTTCTTTTTCTTTAAAACTGTCAGTTTTGCTGCAGCAGTTTCTATACACAGTACAGATGCTCCACTTTACAGGCAGACTAAGGGGACCCCACAGGCACTATATTTCAAGGAATTTTTCATTTTTTTTGTTTCACTTTAAGCATCATTAAAATCACTGCTCCTGTAAAAACAATAAAAAAATTAAAACATTTTTTGCATTGATACATGTTCCCCAGGGCAGTACCCGGACCACCATACCCTCTTTTTGGCCAATAACTTGCATATAAGGCCTTCAAATGGGGACTTTTGGTTTTTCAAGTTCGGGTCCCATAGACTTTAATAGGGTTTGCGGTGCGGGTCCGAACTTTAGCAATGTACGAGAGTTCTGAGGCGAACCAAACCGGTTCAGCCCAACTCTATTTAACACAATTCATATGTGTTTCACATAAGTTATGCATGTGTTTTGCATATGTTTTCATCCCTGGTCACCTGGGAAAGAATCTACATGTACTCGGAAGGTGCACTGGTGTAAATGGGGGTTTAATCGATGATTCCATGTGCCAGCCACTCCGAGGCTGCAAATTTAGGAAAAGGAAATTCTATGTGGCCAACCACTTCACACGCTGCTATCTTCTACCTCACTGAGTGACATAACACATTAACTATATACTGGTTTAAGTGCTGCCTGGTCCCATAAGTGTCATACAAATACTAAATAAATAAAATTGTAAAAATCACGTTAAATAAGCAATGTGGATGGTATTAAGCACAACATTCATAAATTAGTCTATAGCCTTGTGTTTCTTCATGCATTGAAATTGTGACAATCTTTTGTGCAGTCTTTAACTGTGCCAGGTGCTGTCTCTTCAAATAAAGTACAAATTGTGCTCCCCTCAGTGTGCCCACTCATTCACCGACTGGTATGGACTCCTATATTATAATGGGGCGTACACACGGTCGGACTTTTCAGCTACAAAAGGCCGACAGCCTGTCCGACATACTTCCGGCGTACTTTCGGCGGACTTGCGGCAGACTTTCTAACGAACGGACTTGCCTACACACGACCACACAAAAGTTCGACAGCATAGTACGCGGTGACGTACACCAAGTCCGGCGAGACTATAAAACGGAAGTTCAATAGCCCGTACGACACCCTTTGGGCTCCTTCTGCTAATCTCGTGTTTATCTCGTGTTAGTAGAAGTTTGGTGAGAGACGATTCGCGCTTGTGAGACTCGTATTTTTCAGTTCGTTTTAACTGTTGTTCAGTCTGTGCTTGTGAGGTTTGTATCTGCTTTTCAGTGCGTTTGGTCAGTTGGCATTGAGAAATCTTTGTTTTATTGTCCGCTCGTTCCTGATTTTCAGGTCGCTCTTCACAGGCCTTGCTGTTCTTCAGTGCGTTCTGTTTAGTGCGTTCTGACCAGCCGACCGTTTTGTAACCATGTTACCTGTACGTACTCGTCGTCGAGCTCGTGCATTGTATGTGTTTGGTGCTGTAGTTTATTCTTCAGACCAAGACCAGTCCATGAACAGGGCGAGGAGGAGTTCATGGACCAAGAATTGGTTGCTCCAGCGTGACCAGTTCTGTCACATGCCATTGCTCCGTGAGATCCGTGAGAATAATCCTGAGGATTTCAGGAACTTTCTCCGGATGACGGACCCCGTTTTTGACCGTTTGGTGGCTTTGCTGACCCCCTATATCAGCAGGCAGGATACCTGCATGAGGCAAGCCATCACTCCGGAGCAGAGGCTAGTTGCCACGTTGCGGTACTTGGCGACAGGGAGAAGCCTGCAGGACCTCAAGTTCTCGACAGGCATCTCCCCCCAGGCTCTGGGGATCATTATCCCAGAGACCTGTTCTGCCATCATACAGGTCCTGCAGAAGGACTATATTAAGGTAAGATATTTTTCTTTGATTAGCATCACATGTTCTTTTATGTAATCTTTGATAATGTAATGTATTTCTTGCTTCAAACACTACTTACCATCATCGCAATATAGTGTGAATTTCCCCTTTTTATCCTCACACATGCTGCATTTTTTTCCTGTTCTTTTTTGTCATGCATGTATATTTTCCTTCAATAACCTCCCCAACATGCAATGATGGGAACATATCCACCTAGTCTACTCATTTTGAATGTATTTTGTTTGAGTGTATTTAGTGTGCTGCTAATTAGCAATTAGCTTGATTTCCCAACCCCCCACCCCCCACCTAAACTCACTCCAAATAGTGTGCTGCTAATTAGCAATTAGCTTGATTTCCCAACCCCCCACCCCCCACCTAAACTCACTCCAAATAGTGTGCTGCTAATTAGCAATTAGCTTGATTTCCCAACCCCCCACCCCCCACCTAAACTCACTCCAAATAGTGTGCTGCTAATTAGCAATTAGCTTGATTTCCCAACCCCCCACCCCTCACCTAAACTCACTCCAAATAGTGTGCTGCTAATTAGCAATTAGCTTGATTTCCCAACCCCCCACCCCCCACCTAAACTCACTCCAAATAGTGTGCTGCTAATTAGCAATTAGCTTGATTTCCCAACCCCCCACCTAAACTCACTCCAAATAGTGTGCTGCTAATTAGCAATTAGCTTGATTTCCCAACCCCCCACCCCCCACCTAAACTCACTCCAAATAGTGTGCTGCTAATTAGCAATTAGCTTGATTTCCCAACCCCCCCCACCCTCGTAAAAATTGGCTTGAATGTTCTGTGGTGTTGATTTGTATAAAGCAAATATATGTTGCACTTTGCAAAATGCATGTGCACTCTACAAGTGCATTTGTTCCAGTGCTTTAGTAAATGAGCAGAAGCTCTGCTGATTTCCATCATCAAATCATATGCAAGCCACAAAGTGTTTTCATTAATTGCCCTTGCATGTGATTGTGTACTCCTTGCAACATGACTGCCTTTTTACCTTCCCTCATTTACTGTAAGCTGGTTAGCAACTGCACTTGCAGAGTGCGACAACTGCAGTCTTGTAGCCTTTTTAGTCCCTAAATTCCTGCGTGTCCTAAAAGTAATCTTTTTTATGGATTTCACAACCCCCTAAAATGTAATCAATGTTCCATCAGAGGGGGTGAGCAATCTGATAAGTGTGCCTTTCCATATTAGATATTCCAGAAGATTTAAATTATTTAATGTTATACTGATGCTGGGGAATAATGTTTTTAATTGTATAATTTTCTTGCAATGTTAGCTTCCAAATTAATGATTTTGGTTTTCTTGTTTGATTCCCCAGTTTCCTTCAACGCCACAGGAATGGCAGACTGTGGCATCCCATTTTGCCAGCCGTTGGGACTTTCCCAATTGTGGAGGGGCTATAGATGGGAAACATGTCCACATCGTGCCACCACCCCATTCGGGGTCATATTATTTTAATTATAAGGGGTTCCACAGTATTGTTTTAATGGCGGTGGTGTCGGCACACTATGAATTTTTATATGTGGACGTGGGGAAGAATGGCCGGATGTCGGATGGAGGAGTATTTGCCCAGACGGAGTTCTGCCAGCGTCTCCAGAGTGGTGGCCTGGGATTGCCACCTGATGCGGATAACGTGGAAGGACTCCCCTTTGTCTTCATTGCCGATGAAGCCTTCGCTCTGAGCAAGCACCTCATGAGGCCATTCCCCCAAAGAACCCTCACCCCGGAGAGGAGGGTTTTTAATTTCCGGCTGGCCAGAGCTAGAAGAGTGGTTGAGAATGCGTTTGGGATTCTGGCCAGCCGGTTCCGCCTGTTTCAAACATCGATTAATTTGGCGGAATACAAACTTAATTTTATCATTTTATCCTGCTGCATTCTGCACAACTTTTTACAAAAACATTCTCAAAATTATATCGGAACAGTTGGGCCTGAGGCCGTACTTCTAGATGACCACCTTACGGGCCTGGATACTGTCCGTACTGGCTTGGCCCCCCAAAGTGCCCGTCAAGTTAGACAGCAATATGTGAATTATTTTATGGGTAGGGGGGGCATTGCAATGGGCCAGGATATTTAATTTTTTGAAATAAAAAAAATTTGGATGAAATCTGGAATTATATTTATTGCTTGCCTTTCTTTTGGGCTTTCTCCTAAGGTTATGGTCGATCAGTTGTAGTGCCAACTGTATTTTCCTTTTAAATGTCTAAATAAGCTCCATTGCCACTGTAAACAACTTGTTGACAATTATAACCAAACTGATACTGAGCATAGAAATAACAAACCACACATTTATTGAATTCCTATAAGGAGATGTTTTTATTAATCGTTGTTATGCATTCAGTTATGCATTTAGTATAAAATGTTCCTAGCCAAAAATATAATGATATCTTAAGAATTAGGAAAAATATAATTATATTTGAAGATTTGTACATAATCCATAAAAAAATTTTTTGGGCTTTCTGATTCTCGCAAACAGGCTTTTTTTATTTTTTTTATTTTTTTAAAGCCTTTTTTTTTTTTTGGGCTTTTTTAAAATCCTTTTTTTTTTGTGTGTTTTTTTTTAAATCTATTTTTTTTTTTTTTGTTTTTTTAAATACATTTTTTATTTTTTTTTTTTGGTTTTTATTAAAATCAATTTTTCTTCTTTTTTTTTTCTTTTTTTTTTAAATCAATTTTTTAATTTTTTTTTTTTTTAAAATCATGGTTTTTTTTGGGGATTTTTAAGGTATTTTCTATAAACAGCCCTCCTTTTTTAAATTTTGTTAAACAGCCATATAAGTAATGCAAAAATAATAAAGAGAAGGCCCAGAATGGGGTCAGCAAAACAGGAAATGAAGGACATGATCGATGTTTTGGGGTTTCAAAAAGGGAATTTAGATTCGACCCAAAACATCAATCATGTCCTTCATTTCCTGCTGCATACGATCCAGCCGATTCCGCATTTCATCGATCTCCCCATTCCAGGCCATTATTTGACCAATTAGCCGTTGGGCACTGTCTGAGGTGAAATATTCAGTTCTTGTACCTAAAGTGTAATGAAAACAAATAATGTGTTTAGAAATATGCACACATACATAGTTTACCTTACCATAATAAAGCTGTTGTCCCAGACACTGACCTGGTGGGGTGCCCATGTCGCATAATTCCTCCAAATCCTCGGGGGTGGCGCTGTTGCTTGACTCAAGCACAACCAGATCACCTAAAATAGAGTAGAAAAATTACATAAAAGAAAAGGCAGCCATGCATAGATTACCGTAAGCTGGTGTGTCAGACACTCACCTGGTGGGGTGCCCATGTCGCCCACCTCTCCTTCATCCACATCCTCAGTGGGGCTTGGGCTGATTTCCCAAGTATGTTGTTTGGCTTGGGGTGGACTGTGTTCTTGTTGGCTGAGTGATTTTTCCCCTATGTGAACCAAAAAATTAATCTACTTAGCACACAGATATTTTAGTACATAGTAATTTTCAAACCTTTGTAGTGAAGTGGTGTACAAATGTTCTGTTTGTGTAGAGTTCCTATTTTAACTCAATATTAAAAATTATAAAGACATATCGGATAGATAGATATCTAGATATCAATATCTCGAAATATAGTTAATAATCTTTTGATCTCTCTCTCTCTCTATATCTGGAGCAAAATATAAATATCTAAATAAATATAAAAAAAAAAAAAAACATAACTTAAATGATTCCAAAAGAATGTTTTACATTTCTATATCTATCTATATCGATCTATCTATCTACCTATATCTATCTCTCTCTCTCTATATATGAACATATATATATATATATATATATACATATATATATATATATATATATATATATATATATAGATATATATATATATATATATATATATATATATACATACATATATATATATAGATAGATATATAGATATTCCTACATACATATATATAGATATATAGATATCTAACGATGTTTATTAAAAGATCGTTTGAAACGACGAGAAAACAAAATCGTATAGGAATGAAAAGCACATGGAGCAGTATACAAGGTAATAAACACAAGAGAAAAACACGACAAGTACTTACTTTTTTTAAGCACTTTACGGATCCGTCTGTACTGATCCGGCTCCCTGAGCTTGAGGTCAGACCATCTTTTTCGAATTTGATCCTTGGAGCGCTGGACCCCAAAAGAAGCCTGTAAAGTGTCCACCACCTTCGCCATTATTTTGGCCTTGCGCAAATTTGGCCGGGCGTACGGCCCATACTTCCCATCATAGTCCTTTTTTAGAAGAATGGCCACCATCTCCACCATCTCTTCAAAAATCATATTGGAGGCCTTAAATCTAGGCTTCACAGATCTTGTTGACGTTCCAGCCTCCGGGCTTTTTTCGCTACCTGAGGTAGTTAACATGTCATGTGTCTCCGCCATTATTCACCCCACTACGCGCCGTAATTAAAAATGGGCGGAGAACATGAGTTAAAATCGAACATCAGGGGCGGGCGACGCAGGCGGAGTTTCACACATGCGTAGTGTATAAAGAGGGGCCTTGTGCACGTGTCGTACGTACGTTCTGTGCGTCGAATTAGGGGGCGGAGAACATGAGTTAAAATCGAACGTCAGGGGCGGGCGACGCAGGCGGAGTTTCACACATGCGTAGTGTATAAAGAGGGGCCTTGTGCACGTGTCGTACGTACATTCTGTGCGTCGAATTAGGGGGCGGAGAACATGAGTTAAAATCGAACGTCAGGGGCGGGCGACGCAGGCGGAGTTTCACACATGCGTAGTGTATAAAGAGGGGCCTTGTGCACGTGTCGTACGTACGTTCTGTGCGTAGGTGATAGTGGACCGGGACGTTACTAAACGAAGGTAATTTTAAAATTTTATTTTTTTTTTTTTATGGTCATGACTTTGTAGCAAGCGGCCTATATGGCTTGATAGATTGATGAGGCCTACATAGGGAGAAGATGATGAGGGGTTAGCAGAAACCTAATAAGTGTTTTTTGTCTTGTGACTTTATCTTTTCCAGATATAATGAATCCCCTATTTAAGGATCCAGAGTTCCTTACAGCTTTCATATCTAAATATCGAGAGATGAGGAATTTGTGGGAGGTGAAACACCCTCAGTATTATGCTAAGCATGTGAGGAAGTCAACGCTGGAGAGACTTCTGTCCTTTGTCCAGGCGACCATCCCGGAAGCAACAATGGAGACATTGCTCAAGAAAATTGGGGTCTTGAGGAATATGTATAAGAGGGAGCATAAGAAGATCCAGGAATCAATGAGATCAGGAGCATCAGCAGATGATGTTTATGTACCCAGGCTGTGGTACTACAATCAACTACGTTTTCTTGATGACCAGACTGAAGCCAGGGCATCACTTTCAACCCTTCCCTCCACCCTTCCCTCCACCCTTCCCTCCACCCCAGCAGAGGCTGATGAGGAGCAAGCTGAGTCTTCCATCCTGGATGAACCGGATATGACCATCTGGAGTCAGGTAAATTAGTTTAAACAATATTTACTGTACTAATATTAATGAGGTTAACTGGATGTTATAATTTTCTCCCAGATTTATGCACTCAAAATTGTGTAGACATATCAATTGACAGGAGTGGCTAAATATGTTTGGCACCTGCTATAAAAAATTAGGGTGTCTGATTAGACTCTTTTATTAAAGAGATGTATTCACATTGAATTTGCTAGTCATGAGAAGCAAATTGTGTGTCATTGATGAACACCAAACAAATAAATAAAACTATGTCCTTTTTTTATACACAGGATGAGTCCATCCAGGAGGAATGTGTGGAAAGTGGCAGGCAGGAGGAGACCGGGCCCATGGACAGCCTGGAGGAGGCCGGATTCCCCATCATCCTGGAGGAGGCTGGGCCCAGTGTCAGGTAGGAGGTGGCTGGTCCCAGTGAGGTGGCTGGGCCCAGTAGGAGCATGACCCAATCCCAAGTGCCTCCCCTCCACCTTCCCAAAAAAAGGGCCAGGAAGGGGGCCGTCACACAGGAGGCATCCCTGCGCCTCATGCAAGAGGCCACACGTTTTTTGAGGAGCCCCCCCGAAGCAGAAGAGGCCTATGGCTGCTACTTAGCCAGCAGGCTTCTTCAAATGGATTGGGAGCAGCGTCTCATTTGCGAGCGCCTATTTGGGGAAACTATCCAGAAGGGGCTGCAGGGCACGCTAACCCGAAACACACAACTACATGAGGCAGCCCCCCCTCCTCCTCCTCCTCCTCCTCCTCCTGCCACAACTGAAACACCACAGCCACAGCCTCAAAAGAAGGCTACAGGGAAGGCTGCAGGGAAGGCTGCAGGGCAGCGTGGAGGAAAGGCTGCAGGGAAGAGAAGAAAGTGATGACCTGGGTTCAGTCTGGTCTGACAGAAGACGCAGGCTGTTGTAGTACCACAGTCTGGGGACATCTATATCATCTGCTGGTGCTGTTGATCTCTGGGATTCTTGGACCAGATTGTGCTCCCTCTTATATGGACTCCTCAAGATCCCAATTTTCTTGTACACAGACTTTTTCCAGCGTTGACTTCCTCTTTATTTTATTTTGACCATGAATAAATGGATCTTTTTTTGAGTTTAGCAAAAGACTTTATGTGTTTTCTTTTAAATCATTGATTTTACACACAATGTTAAATTATCAAGGGACAACAATCTCATTGAGTTTGCAAAAACACACCAAAAATACATTACTAATGTTAATAATGTTCGAGTGGTAAGTCTGGGAAAGAACAAAAATATACATAACCAAAAACAGTGCTTTGGGTTAACTTTATCTTAAAAATAAAAAATAATCACTAGAAAAAAAAAACTATAATAATGGGTTCTTTGTGGTAACTTTACAAACCTAAAAAATATAAAAATAAAAAAAAATAAAAAAAATACAAATGGGTTCTTTGTGGTAACTTTACAAACACCAAAAAATGAAAAATAAAAATCTAGAGATAAACATATAAAAAAGTTCAACACCAATCATAAAATAAATATCTGGATAAAAATTACAAGAAAATATGACTCCACACAAAAAAATCAAAAAAAAAAAAGGTAAAAAGTATTTTATTAGTATGGAAACATTGTTTTTAAAAAGCATACTATATCATTCATGAGATCAAAGAGAAAAAGAATCCAGAAATCAGTTTGGGAGAACTCTGAATATGAACAGCAAAACACCTTCGTTCTTTATAGCATTCGTAAAGAAGAAATAAAATGCGCTGCATTCAACGATCACAGATTTTGCAGCGTGATGAATGTGCTACCTACAATACGAACACTAGTTTTACTAGACCGAGTGCTTCCATTTAGTTTTTGCTTATGAGCATGCGTCGTTTTTTTGTCCGTAGGACTAGCATACAGACGAGCGGACTTCGGGGTCCGTCGTAGTTACAACGTAAAGATTTGAAGCATGTTTCAAATCTAAAGTACGTCGGATTTGAGGCTAAAAAAGTACGTTGAAAGTCCGGAGAAGCCCACACACGATCGGATTACCAGCCAGCTTTAGTCCGTCAGCGTCCGTTGGACTTTTGTAGACGAAAAGTACGACCGTGTGTACGCGGCATAAGAGTCATAAGCGCTTAGTGAAGGTCCTGGTTATGCTGGAACTTGTGGTCCTCCTCTGTGATTACATCCCACAATAGCATGCCATGCAATTATATTTTTACTCATAAGCCTACATAGAGAAGATAGCAGAAGAGATCCAACTAGCGTAATTCTGTTTATTAAAATTTGTAAGGTTAAAAACAATTACACTCAATGGTAAATAGGAAAAAGCAAGCAAAATGCCGAACCGAAAGTCTGCATCAATGTGCGTCTCACCGACCATAAATTATGTCACCACTAGCAGTCATCTGACACGTTTTCCCCCTCCCCCAAGGCGTTATCAAAGGCTAGGCTGCGTGGTGATGTGTGACTATTTAAACTCTGTAAAGCTCCTCCTTCTACACCTAATTGGCTTCCTACTGAGTACTTCCTATTCTAAATTACGTAGTTCCGCTTCCTCCCACGTCCCCTATTCTATGTGATGTAATTCCACTTCCTTCCACAGTCTATATTGGGTGTAATGGACTTCATCTACTGGATAGTCCCATGTCCTCCATAATGCTACACCCCCTTAACCCATCTACGCTACTATTCAGATGTATAGACGCGGGAGGAATTTTTTTTTACGATTGTATTTATTTTGAATTTGTATGAAACTTTTGGGACCAGACAGCGCTTAAACCAGTATATAGTCAATTCAAAGGTACAGTATCTTAATAGAGCTGCAACCGATCATTATTGTTTTTGTACAATGGTAGAAGTGTAGACCATCAACATTATTTTCCTAAGCGCGGGAATACACAATTAGATTACATTGGACAATTAGGCAATTCCTGATCAAATTCCACATTGCTGGGTAAATTTCAAAGGGTTCCCACCTATGCTTATGTATATAACCAAAAAATGAGAAGTCAATGGCTTTGCAATCCCTATACAATTTTGAAGTCTATAATCAAAGAATCCATTTGGTTGCCCTTAAATGTGCCTCTCTTTTGATCAGAAATGGATACGATCAAGTGCAGTTTCACCAATATGAAGTGCTCCTCTCTGGAGTGCCCACTCACTGGGTGTTATTGACCACTTACACATAATTAGGTCAAAAGGCACTAGTGATAATGTTCCCCACTGTTCCTCCCATGGATCTCTGTGCCATCTTTTGTAACATTCCATCTGTAGTGCTATTTTTGCACTATATCAATTGCTCATGTATACACCACTTGGACACTCCAGCTTTATTCTCTTTCCTTGTGATGTCACTATGCTCCCCCACTCAATGTGTTTTGTCACAATTGACTTTCTATAAAATGGAAGCGAGAGAATATTTAAATAATGTGTTGACATGGCTGTTTTAGTGATTTTTTTTTTATATAGCATACATATATGGAATAATACATTTTGCTATTATCAAGAATTCAGAAGCTGGACCTCTTCTTTTCAAATGCTAACTAACTCATTTAACTGGTTCATAAAGACTAGTTAAACAGGAAATGATGCTGGCAGGAAATGGAAGGAGGCAAAAAAATGGGATAATGCAGCCATGAGCTGAACACAGGTAGGGTCTGAAAGAGGACCAAGGTAGAAGGAAGAGACTCAATAACAAGAAGACGACCTGGGTAGAAGGCAGGAAGACCTGTGCCAGAGAAGACTTCACAAGACCACAGTGGGAACTTCATCTGGGGATGATGGTAAATCTACACTAATGGGGCGTACACACGGTCGGACTTTTCAGCTACAAAAGTCCAACGGACGCTGACGGACTAAAGCTGGCTGGTAATCCGATCGTGTGTGGGCTTCTCCGGACTTTCAACTGACTTTTTCAGCCTCAAATCCGATGTACTTTAGATTTGAAACATGCTTCAAATCTTTCTGACGGACTCGAGTCCGGTCAAAAAATCCGCTCGTCTGTATGCTAGTCCGACGGACAAAAACCCACGCTAGGGCAGCTATTGTCTACTGGCTATGAACTTCCTTATTTTAGTCCGGTGTACGTCATCACGTAAGAATTCGACTGACTTTTGTGTGATCGTGTGTAGGCAAGTCTGTTCGTTAGAAAGTCCGCCGCAAGTCCGTCGAGAGTCCGCCAAAAGTCCGTCGAAAGTCTGTCAGACAGGCTGTCGGACTTTTGTAGCTGAAAAGTCCGACCGTGTGTACGCCCCATAAGAAAGAGCCAGATTTCTGCAATGGCTTGAATAGCCCGGTGTCCTGGTTTCCTAAAGAGTTTGTGAAGTTGCTATAAGCCAATTTAAGTGACTTTTAAGTGTATCACTTTTAGCTTACTGACTATTGTCAATGCTCATGTGTTAGGAAAGTTACATGATCTGCGCATGTGTGTTGTATGTGTATTTGTAATACTCTGTGTGTCATGTATGGTTTTCCTACAATTTTAAGTGGTTTTCATGTACAGCATTCTTGTTTAGTAAAAGCATAAAAAAATATTACATGGGGTTTTTGCTTTCTTGCTGTAGCAAAGTCCCGGTGCCCCTGAAGCCCAATGGTGACCTCCAGAGTTAAGGACAGCTGACATCCTTTGGTGTATAGTGGGCTACAAGGCATGGTGGGTGTAATACAAAATGAACAGGTGGGTGCCAGACACTTTTTGAATGCAAAGAGTCTCTTAAACAGAACTGTGGGAGAGAGGATTAGGGCCAGGACCCCCTTAGGTAGATGCAATGTTAATTGGCAGACTCCGAGACTTCTATAGGTAGACAGCTATACAGGTGAAGGCCTCCAGCTGGACACCACTTCTGTATAGTTAGGATCGCTGTCTCCCATGGCAACAATCTTGTAGCTGTTACTAACGGTAAAGGTATTCAACTATTTGCAACACAAACAGTTCTCTTTACCCCACACTCACTCACTGTGGGCCTTCACTCAACGAGCTCCCAGTCTCTCTCACTAGACTTCAGATCCACTAGACACTGGATCCCCTGAGCTCTTTCACTGTAGCACTCGGTATCTTCCTCAAGCGTCACCCCTGCTTCACTGCTGGGTCCCTGGCTTGGCACTCACAGATACTCCTCAAGCTTCACCCTTGCTGACACGTTAGGTCCCTGGCTTGGCACTCCACAAGCGTCACCTCTGCTGTCCCGTTGGGTCCCTGACTTGGCAGTTGCTGATGCTTTCCCACTTCTTCACCGTCCCTGGTTGGCAAAAGGTCTGCTCTGGTACTGGCCTCAGCTTACTCACAGTGGTCTCCAGTAGCAAGGTGGATGGTCCCTTTGTGGCGACAGCTTCCCCTCTACCTCCGACCCCGACTGGTGGAACCGTTACTTCTGGTTGGACTACAAGACCACAGTTTCAACCCTGCACTACTTCTGGATAGGCTCTCAGATAGCCTAGCAGCCAGATGTCCCCGGGATAGGCCTCAGGTTTCTAGCAACACGGGGCAATACAACACACATCCACCCAGACAGCTGTCCAGGTGGCACAGAATCCCAATCACCTAACTCCACCCAAATAAATAGGTATTCCCAGCAGGCCAAGGGACCCAAGAAAATCAATGCCTATTGGCTGAGACACCCCATTCATTCCTTTTCTGCCCTTGCAATGCCCTCATCTTATCTAATGTCACCAGATACCCGGCCATCTAGTAACAGAAGAGAGAAGTGCAGCAATTCCAGAATTAGGGTGAAATCTAAGCATAATCAGCTGAGGACAGCCTGGGATACATTGATATTACTATTGACTAACTACAATGCATTACTCTATTTATTGGCGTATCGCGGGTGCGTGTTATACGCCGATCCCCTGCGATCCCCCGCTGACTGTGAGCGGAGCAATCGCCGTTCGCCGATATACATATCAGAGTTTGAAAATGGCGCCCCCGGCGCCGAGATACATAGCCGTAACTTGCGGCGGCTCTCAGCCACTTTTGGCTACACTCGTAGTCCCGTCCGTGATGGGTGTGACTGGGAGCGGAGTGAGCGCCGCCCATATACAGATAGCCGAGGTTCAGTTAGCTCCGTTCACAGTCACGCCCAGACCCGCCCTATTATGGACACAGGGACTGGGCATTATTGTGAGCGGAGCTAACCGAACCTAGCCGAGTACACTCGGCTATCTGTATATGGGCGGCGCTCGCTCTGCTCACAGTCACGCCCATCCCGGGCGGGACTATGAGTGGAGCTGAAAGTGGCCGAGAGCCGCCGCAAGTCACGGCTATGTATCTCGGCGCTGGCGGCGCCATTTTCAAACTGCAGTGACACTGACAAGTCACTGCAGTTTAACTGCAGCCTGGGCAATGCTGCAAATGGACACAGACAAAGTTGCAGATGGGCACTGACAAAGCTGCAAGGCTGCAAATGGACACTGATAAGCCTGCAAATGACACCAAGGCTGCAAATGACACCAAGGCTGCAAATGACACTGCACAAGCATGCAGATGGACGCTGTGCAAGGCTGCATTGATGGGCATTTAAATGTAAGTTTTTTTCCTTAAAACATTTTTTTCCTTAAAATTCCCGCCTAAACTTGGGGTGCGTGTTATACGCCGGCGCGTGTTATACGCCGATAAATACAGTAATTTGTTGTCTGTCAAACAATCTGTTAACTTATCCTTTCCAACTGGTTGCCCTGCTTTACTACACACATATATCCTTTTCCTTGTTTTTAGGACACTGTGTTCTAACCATTTGCCATAGCTGCTATTTATAAATCATTTGTATCTCATTGTTACCTAGGTTGCTCCACTGAGAAAAATAGATATTGCAGCCCTTGCTGTAAATTGTCTCTTATGAGTTTCATCTGGCTGTCCCTAATATGAGTGGCGTGCTGGCAGATCAGTAAAAAGTTATATTTCAGAAATAAATCACATCCTTTTTAGGCTTTTCCAGCCACAGAAATATAAGCTTACATGGCATTTCATTTTTGCCAAACTATTACAGACAACAGATCATTTTCAGTAGCTTAGAACTTATTAATTCACTTTGGACAGCTTACAATAAACCAGGATGATTATATTTTCTACAGCATAGGAAATTTTTCTGAGATTTAATACACATGCTACTATCCAACTACAGTTCAATAGTGAAAAGCTTGCTTTCTAAACTTATCAATTAAAATGTTTGCTTTCCAATTCTGGCTTTCTAAAAAAAAATAAAAAAAATAATCGGTTCAAGACGATTTTTTTCATGTGAAAAGTAAAGAAGCCACTGGAATCCAGAATTTTCCCAGTGGGCAGTCTACAGTAATACATTTGCATTCTGGTTGCTATAGGTTACTGCAGTTTGTACATGATCACAGTCATTTGCAGTCAAAAGTAGATTGTTGCTGATTACTTTTAACTGTACAAATATGGACCATCATATTTCGACTTAATAAGACAATGCAATGGGCAAAAATAATCGTCACATAAAAATGGGCTGATTACATCTAAAGATAAATTATGATGTAGCTAAGCTGGGGTCCCACACCATCCCTAAACCCCCTGCTAGGTTTCATTGTACAAGAGTTTGGGAATCTATGATCTGTAAACTTCACCTAACTACAACTAAAAGGAATTGCACAAAAACTACAAAAGCTTATTTTAGTTATACAGGTCCTATAATGTGTTGCTTGAATATTCCAAGGATTAAGTGACTATCCTATTTCCAAAATGATAAACCAAGGTATATAATAAATAGGAAAATATAAAAAATTATGATATATACAGTACAATAACGGGTTAATGTATCAAATTTTGAACAAAGATTTGCACAGCAGGTCACGGGAGTGGAGAACTATGTGCACTCCTGTGACCCACATGAGAAGTAGGGTGAAAAGAGCTTTGGCCCTATGTCTCCTTTAACAACTTTAACCAACGTTAACTCTGATCTACATAGCAAGATTTCAGTGGGGAGTGTGGGTCTGCTTTTGGATGACAACTTGGTCAATGTCAGGTTCCATGTTTGTAAAATGCCAGTTGTAGAGGGTGATGCAAGTTTGCATCACTGTGTTTGGACCTGGTTGGAGATTTGAGATGTTTTATTCAGAAAAAGGCTGCTCTTAATTATTGATGCTGTCAAACATGGCTGCCATTTTGCGTGCATGCTCTTTGAGATTAGAATAAGTATCAGAAGGGAGGGTTGCATGGAAATCAGGCTGCTTGGTTTGACTGTGTCTTTCAGAAAGTTGCAATTTGTTAGTTTTGCAAATTCCATCTGATAAATTGGTGTGATCGATTAATGTCTGCAGCTAAAGGGTTCCGAAAAGTCTAATTTCTTTTGCATGGACATGAAGCCATTGAAAGTCTGAAACTCATTTAGCAACACTTCCAATGGCCCCACACACTTTTTGCTTGGAATGCAGCTGCTGGTTTCTCCGCCAATAGCTTTTGAGCAGTAGGAAGATGGCAGATGTTTTTCTACTTCACTTGTTTAATTAAAAGATCCATTTTCACTTCAAAACTTCATGTAAATGCATATTGCTTCTTCTTTCCAATTCCAAGTGGACATTGAGACTGTTGAGTAGCTTTGTTACATCTGTTAGAAAAGCAAAGAGCCATTACCATTCTACATCTTTAAGCACTGGTATTTTTTTGTATTTGCAGAGCAGAAATGCAATAATCTCCAGAAACAAATCATAAAAATGTAATACTCAGCCTAGTCAGGCCCCACATCATCCACCGTCTGGCAAGATTTTCATAGGTATCCTCATTGTTCCCTTGTGGCTTTGTAGTACAGGAAGCTCCTCTGTGATTTCGAAGTGATTATTTGTTCCCTGAACAACTGGGTTAAATCAGAAGTTGTGCTGTGCTGGGAACATCACTTCTTTCATTAAGTGCCAATGAAAAAAAAAGCACATTTATGTATTTATCATGAAAATGCAGATGTGAATTGGCCCCTGTTTCTTCAATTCTTCCCTGGGCACATTTCATCAACAGCAAGGAGGCGTTCTTTCATAAATGTTATCCTCTTGGAATGGCCTACCTCTGCTCGCTATTAGCTTGGCTGCAAAAAAAATTTGCAGCCAAATTAATGAAATATTAAGTTGCTTCTGTTTTACAAAAGCATTTGCTAGGTTGTAAATCTGTTTTTACATTTTTTAATTTTGTGTGACCTTGTCCTGCCAAACATTTGTATTTGTCTTCATGGTGTTGACGAAAATTGTATTTCTTGAACACAGCCATAGACTTTTGCCATATAAGACTAATAGCTCTATCCTCGAATTACATGAAAAAGCAATTGTAGGTCCAATGTTGGTTAAATATCCTGCACTCAGTCAATTTTTCTTTTCTTTGACGTAATACCAAGTAAGTTCTAACATGGTTTTGCAGAAAGGGATATATTAGCAGGATATATTAGAAAGATTTTGCCAGCATTACCCTAATAATATTTCAATTTTGCAATCAAGATAAATTCTGAAAGTTTCAGGGAGGTCTCTATTAAAGCTAATCTTAACCTAAATACAAAAAAAATAAGATACTGTATAACAGTGTACTAGTCCTTACATGAGGTGGCTGTATTAGTTTTCTTTTTGCAGGCTAGTTTTCTTTTCTCCAGGTAATCCTGGGAACAAAAATCTTCCTGCCCCTGGGTGGCTATGCTCAGTCCTCCACTGTATCTATGGAAGGTTGGACTTCAAATATATCTTCCTCTCTTTGTGACGTTTACCCCTAATGCAGATGGTCAGACACTATAGCTAGCTTCTGTGTTTTTCACTTATAGCAGCCCCCCTTCTCATAAGGCAAGCAGGCCTACCGGTACTCGGTTGCCCCCAGGACTTATACACAATGCTATAGTGCCTGGCCTCCAGGCCTGAGAATTGCACAAACTTAGTCAAAGGGAAAAAGCCGCTCCCAGGACTGAATGAAAAACATTCAGCCAGCACAGGTAATATCCTAATAACAGTATTTGTTTGCTCCTATTTGCAGAGAATGAATGTACTATACGTGCACTTTCGTTGGGCAATTTGCTATGATAATGTCACAAATATTGGCTGAAGGGTCATTGGGTGTCACAAATATAAAATTAACAGTGAAAGGACCTGCATGGTCCTAATTGTGTGTTTCTGTCTGCCCCAAAGATTACCTTAATACCAGGAGAACCCTTACATTGGACTACTCACAGGAGGACTGCCCACTCCATTGAAATGCTGGCTGATGTCTGATAAAACCAATCAGTGACAAGATAGCGGCAGTGATATTGACTAGTCTCTGCTGTTCTGCTACCACTGGTTCATTCATTCAGGTTGTAGAAGCCCACTCCTAGATTAAATATATATTCCCGCGCTACTATGAAAATAGTAGTTTAACTGCCGTAAGCACCGCAAAGGTTCAATCCATACCCACACATATGAGATATATAAAATAGATGGTGCTGCGCTGTTAACAGGTTGAGAATAGAACTGAAATTAAACTTATTTTGACTCTGATTGTTGTGAAGCGACTATCCCTTGTGAGACCTCTATGCCTGGCCTGTATAAGATATAATCACTGAGCACAATCCTCATCAGATAGCTTGAACTCATCAAATATCGATTCCATCCACAAAGGTTCTTTTATTCTGAACATCAGGTTACAGCAGATGACAGGATACAAACAGATGAATAGGTTGTGGTATTTATGCAGTCAAAAGATGATATTTCTGTAGCTTACTATGCAGAATACATGTGTCCTGCTACATGTGGTCTGTTAGCTGCATCCATGACACAGGAAGTGAAGAAAAATGCAGATACATTGGCCCCAGAAATTACAAGGATAGTGAACCTATCTTAAAAAATAGGGGCCGTTCAAACACGACTGAAGCATGCCATTGTCTCCCCCTTGTTGAAGTAGAGCACACTCGACCCTTCTCTGCTCACTAATTTCAGACCTATATCTCATCTTCCCTTTCTGGCGAAGATCCTGGAGAAGGTCGTCTTTCAACAAATGCAATGAATTGAATAGATACCCACCAAATGAGTATTGAGGGACTTTGAAAAAGTCAAGAAAAATTAATCAAAAAATGTATAAATGTATAAATGATATTTATTTAAAGAAGATATAAAATATTTCAGGTGCAAAAACATCACCTAAGGAGTATATTGAATAAAAACAAACAACAAGTTTCAACAATGAATTGTTAGTGCGTGGTAGTTATGTGGATATTCAACCCGACGCGTTTCAGGACAACTTGAAGGGTCCTTTCATCAGGGGCATTCAAGACAAGATGAAAACTACCATAGCATAATCTAAAAACAAAAACAAAAAAAGAAAATAATAGTAATGATAGAAACAGACATAAGAATAAGAAGCAGCAGGAGGCAGACATCGGACAGATTGAGGATGAGGTTTGGGATGAGATTTTGGAAGACGTGAAAAAGGTATCCCCTAAGTTATCAGACCGCCTTACGCAGTTGTATATCATACATAGGACGTATCTGACCCCCCAGAAGATAGCGCGTTTTAAACCCATGTACAATCCAGGGTGCCGCCGATGTGACCACACCCCAGGCTCCTTCTACCACCTTTTATGGTCCTGCCCAACTATCCAAACATACTGGATACAGGTGATCCGTTTCTTGCATGATCAGATGGGCTCTCCTGCTACACTAGACCCAAAAA
Organism: Lithobates septentrionalis; assembly: GCA_037952835.1. NCBI lineage: Eukaryota > Metazoa > Chordata > Amphibia > Anura > Ranidae > Lithobates > Lithobates septentrionalis. The sequence goes on along the minus strand of JBBDGP010000125.1, from coordinate 60,295 downwards.
TGTGTCTACTCGGTCTGCTGCCGGGTTTAGACACAGACAAACCCCTCCGTACCTTTTTGCACGGGGCGCTATTCTTGGCGAGGAAAGCGGTAGCCCGTATGTGGATGCAGGCCCTGCCCCCTACAATTCAATGCTGGAAGAAGGAGGTTAATGACACTCTTCCATATAAAAAACTGATTTACGTTCATAGAGGGTGTTCGCTCAAATATGAAAAGGTCTGGAGCAGATGGTTAGCAGATGGTGAAACGTGTACCTAATAGCCTCGTCTCCTATTCCCCCCTCCCCTTTTTGTATTCTCTCTTTCTTTTATACAGTATATGTTGTACATTGACTCCATTTCTATTGATGTGTTTTACTGTAGGCTATACAGACATTTCAATATATTCATGTATGTACTATTGTCAAGGCTATGTTGGTCTATGTTGATTTATGTACCATGCATACTTTTTTCAATAAAGTTGGTTTTTCCAATTAAAAAAAAAAAAAATAAGAAGCAGCAAAAATGGAATCCATCATGGACGAGGGTCAAGAGAAGAGGAGCATCGTTGAGGCCGAGATTGGGAGCTCACCTACCAATTGTGTAAACTTGATACTGCATACACCTCCAAAAAGCATGCCAATTGATGTCATACAGCCATAGCAACTGAGCAAATGCCATAGGGCAGTATGGGATAGGAGTTGTGGCTAGCCAAAAGTTTTGCGTAGCTGAATGTGGATTGGTATAATGCTTCAATAGAGCAAGTAACCACTCTCTGAGCAGAAAAATATCTGTAAAAAAGAAGAAAAGATGTATAGAAGAATACTGTCTTTAGATATAAGACATCAAAAAAGCTCATTATTATCCACCATGATATTGTCATTAAGAAATGAAAATAAAAATAAAAAGTATCTTTTGTTTATTTAAACATCCCCACCAAGTCATTGATTGGTAGGCGCAGATGTTCCTCATATAGATGAAAATGGGGAATAGAAGACGACTTAATATTAGGATTATTTGATGTATATCTCAAAAAAAAAAAAGGGAGAACTTAGACAATAAAAAAAAATAAAGAGAAAGGTCAGTTATATAAAGGTCAGTTATATAAATATGAGTCCTTAAGCAGGTAATGTGCAGAAAACCTTTACTGAGATGCCCCAAAATGATTTAAACTGGACAGATACTTTGTATAATAGAATATTAAAACACTGGGCTATTACAATAGCTCTGAATCCAGTGTTGTATAAACATAAGGAAGAAATGTCCTATCATTAGAGTCATATAGTTAGGGTTATATCTCAGAGCTGAATGGTAGACTGACCTTTGAGTGGCTATTAGTCACACGCTATCCCAAATCATGCTGACGTCCATCCTGAAGGGAGTGAGGGAGGCTAATGCCCGTGTTTAGGCTGCTGCTTTTGTAGTGAGGGGAGGATGCCGGCGCGTGCGCAGTGTCCTACCCTATATACGCTAGTCTCATGTTGGATGACGGAAGCGCATCATGGGGCGGGGTCTGACGTCAATCCCAGCCCCTGTATTGCACGCCCATCATCCAATGTGCTTCCTATGCAGAACGTGGGCGGCGGACGCAGCAGCGTTGACAGTGCCGTACGTCCGCCTCCACCATGTCCCCATACATTTTATATCTTCTTTAAATAAATATCATTTATACATTTATACATTTTTTGATAAATTTTTCTTGCCTACAAAGTCCCTCAATACTCATTTGGGGGGTATCTATTCATTCATACCTATCTCGGGATTGGCAAAAATTAGCCCCCTACTGGTGGACACATACTAATCACTTCAACAAATGCAAAGCTTCTTCGAGGGTAACGACCTGTTCCATGACTCCCAGTCGGGATTTAGGCAGTGACATGGCACGGAACTGTCCGCACTCGATTTATGCGAACGCCTGTTAAGGGTAAAGGGTGCGGGTGGTCAGCAGCCCTGGTGCTGCTCGACCTCTCCATGCCTTTGACATTGTCGACCATCAAATTCTGGGAGACCGCATGAAATACCTTTTTGGATGTAGTGGCACTGTCCTCCATTGGATCAACTACTTTCTCATGGATAGGACCCATCAAGTGCAGATGAACGCTTGCAGCTCGCCAATTGAACCACTTCTCTATGGAGTCCCACAGGGCTCGGCATTGTTGCCCCTGCTATTCAACTGCTATATGCCCCCACTCGCTGACATTATTGCTACACACAAATTAGCATGCCAGATCTACGCAGATGACACGCAGATCCTGACTGACGCTGACGATGGGCCAAATATGCACCTACAACTGAGAAATGGACTCCTTCATATACAAAAATGGATGGCCGATAACAAGCTAGGCCTTAATGAAGCAAAGACCGAGGTGATGATGGTGGGTTCTCAATCAACCACCAATTTTCTCTTGGCCTGGCCCACTTCATTCTGCCCCATCCTAACGCCGGCAAAACGGGTCAGGAACCTAGGTATAATCTTTGATCCCTGCCTGTCATTTATACATCACGCAAAACTCTGTATCAAAAACTCCAACTTCTATATACAGAGACTCCGGAAAATTAAAGATCTGTTTTCGCACGAAAACCGGCTAACTCTTGTACAGGGCCTTGTGCATTCCCGGTTGGATTGCTCTAACACAGGGGTCCTCAAACTTTTTAGACAGGGGGCCAGTTCACGGTCCCTCAGACTGTTGGGGGGCCGCACTATAGTTTAAAAAAAAAACAGGAAAAAAACAGTACAATATTTAAAATAAAGAACAATTGTAATCAATATGAACTTATCGGTATTTCACAGACTCCCCTCATTACAGAACCACTCCCAATCACAGACCCCCCTCCCCATCACAGACTCACCCCATAACAAAGCCCCCCCATGACAGATCCCCCCATCACAAAGCCCCAACACAAACTCCTCTCCATCACAAAGCCCCACATAACAGATTCCCCCCATAACAGACTCCCCCATATCACATACTTCCCCCATCACAGACTTTCCCCATAACAGATCCCCCCATAACAGACTCCCCCATAATAGACTCCTCCATCACAGATCCCCCCATATCAGTCCCCCCCATAGCACAGACTCCCCCATCACAGATCCCCCATAACAGACTCCGCCATCACAGATCCCCCCATAACAGACTCCGCCATCACAGATCCCCCCATAACAGACTCCCCCATCACAGATCCCCCATAACAGACTCCCCATCACAGATTCCCCCATATCACAGATCCCCCCATATCACAGATCCCCCCATATCACAGACTCCCCCATAACAGACTCACCCATAACAGACTCCCCCATCACAGACTCCCCCCATATCACAGATCCCCCCATAACAGACTCCCCCATCACAGATCACCCATAACAGACTCCCCATCACAGATCCCCCCCATATCACAGATCCCCCATCACAGATCCCCCATATCACAGATCCCCCATATCACAGATCTCCCCATATCACAGATCTCCCCATCACAGATCCCAACATATCACAGATCCCAACATATCACAGATCTCCCCATCACAGATCCCCCATATCACAGACTCCCCCATAACAGACTCCCCCATAACAGACAACCCCATAACAGACTCCCCATCACAGATCCCCCTATAGCACAGATCCCCCCATATCACAGATCTCCCCATCACAGATCCCCCATATCACAGACTCCCCCATAACAGACACCCCCATAACAGACTCCCCCATCACAGATCCCCCCATAGCACAGACTCCCCATCACAGATCCCCCCATATCACAGATCCCCCATATCACAGACTCCCCCATATCACAGACTCCCCCATCACAGATCCCCCCAAATCAGTCCCACCCATAGCACAGACTCCCCCATCACAGATCCCCCTATCACAGATCCCCCCTATCACAGACTCCCCCCTATCACAGACTCCCCCTATCACAGACTCCCCCATAACAGACTCCCTCATAACAGACTTCCCCATATCACAGATCCCCCCATAACAGACTCCCCATATCACAGATCTCCCCCATAACAGACTCCCCCATAACAGACTCCCCCATAACAGACTCCCCCATATCACAGATCCCCCCATATCACAGACCCCCCCCCCATATCACAGACTCCCCCATATCACAGATCCCCCCATATCACAGATCCCCCATGTCACAGACTCCCCCCCCCATGTCACAGACTCCCCCATATCACAGATCCCCCCATGTCACAGACTCCCCCCATGTCACAGACTCCCCCCCATGTCACAGACTCCCCCCATGTCACAGACTCCCCCCATGTCACAGACTCCCCATGTCACAGACTCCCCCCATGTCACAGACTCCTCCCATGTCACAGATCCCCCCATGTCACAGATCCCCCCATGTCACAGACTCCCCCCATGTCACAGATCCCCCCATGTCACAGACTCCCCCCATGTCAATATTACACTGCCGCCCCCTATAATATCACAGCACTCCCACTCAACACTTACCTGTATCACGCAGGACACGAGGCAAGGTAGGTCCGGACCGAGGGCGGGACTTTGGAAGTGAGGGGCAGGTGATTGGTTCCTGGGACCGCCCTGATGCCTAGTAACCAATCACCTGCTTCTGAGCACAGAAGGTCCTTTGTCCGGACCTGTCATGTTTCCCGTCCTGTGTGATGGAGGGAGCAGAGGGCAGGGGGAGTGCTGCAATTTTAAAGGGGCAGTCCGCGGGCCGGATAAAAAACGCTGGAGGGCCGGATTCGGCCCGCGGGCCGTAGTTTGAGGACCCCTGCTCTAACATCTTTTTTCTTGGTCTTCCATTGAAGTGGCAAAAAAAAATTGCAAGCAATTCAGAATCAAGCTGCTCGCCTGGTCTCCGGATGCGCCAGAACAAACAAACAGGAAAAACCTGCACTGGCTTCCTATCGCCAAGCGAGTACTATTCAAGGCAATGTGCTATATGTATAGGATACACCGGAAACTTGGCCCAATTTATTTGTCTGAATGGGCCCCTCACCATGTACCATCAAGACCACTCCAATCGGCCAACTTACTTCTCACAGAACCGACAATCAGCAGACTAAAATTTACTGGTAACAGACGCCTGGTTACAAAGGGCAATGAGCTGTGGAACTCCCTTCCAGCGTCTCTAAGGTCCTTAACCTCGCTCCTGAGTTTCAGGAAGGGTTTAAAAACCTTCCTCTTTACCCAGGCCTACGGATAATCTGATGAAGAATAGAAATCGTGCAAAAACATGGATCTTGTATGCTCCCCCCCCCATCTGGAGGGTTAGTCCCCCCCTCTTCTCTGTTTTTACTCTACCTCCTTCATTTTGGGCACCCAAGTCTCCTTTTTTTAACGTTCTTTTGGAAATCTCAACTTGATTTTATGGTCTCTGTGTGCCTAGACGCGCTCCTAAAGGAGCGCATTCGGCGCAGTACAAATCCCATATTAAATGAAATCAAATGCAACTGCAAATAACAAACAGTGTAATTTGCTAGATGTCTTAAAGACCTGAAAGACATAAAAAGAACATGCATATAATGCAATAACAATAACTCTTAATTCAAGGCTTCAAGTTATGTCAACTAAAGTCCAAGACACTTTCTTCTTGAAGTCACAGGTAGATCCAGCAGCGTAGGCAAACAAGTTCATTCTCCAAAGGGCAAGAGCAGAATAAGTTCCGTGATAGGTCTGTTGAAAGTCTCTTGTCTTGAAACCTTCACCTCCACCTTACGTACTTTACCGTCATCACTAGGAACGTTCCTTACAATAAGTCCCATGGGCCATTCGATTCTTTCAGCTTGCTGGTCCTTAAGCAGAACAAGATCTCCAACTTGTATGTTAAGGTTCAGCCGTTGCCATTTCCTATGTCCTTGCAGAGTAGAAAGATACTCCATCTTCCAACGATTCCAGAAGCAGTTGGCGAGTTGTTGTACTCGCTTCCACTGGTCATAGCATAGATTTCCTGCTTTAAAGTTTCCAGGTGGAACAGGAACAGACTCAAGCTTCTGGGTAAGAAGAGTAGCTGGGGTAAGGATAGTTGGGGTCTCTGGATCTTTGGACACTGGTCTTGAATTAATTATGGCAGATGCCTCTGCCAGGAAGGTAGTTAGAATCTCGTGGGTAAATCTTGTGGAATTAAAGTCCATAAACATAGAATCCAATATTTTACGTGTGATCGCTATCATTCTCTCCCATGAGCCACCCATGTGGGAAGAATGAGGAGGATTGAAAATCCATGTACAGCCTTTTTCAGCTAAAAAGTCTTGGATTGGCCTAGAGTTGAGCTGTAACTCTCGACAGGCTACAACAAAATTAGTTCCACAGTCAGATCTTAGTGTCTTGACTGGTCCTCTGATGGCTAGGAATCATCTCAAAGCATTGATAAAACTTGAGGCATCCAGAGATTCTATTACTTCAATGTGTACTGCACACACTGCAAGTGAACAGCACTGCCCATCGTTTGCTATTTGCTTGGCCACCTCGAGTTCTGCGGGCTGTTACCATCCATGGCCCAAAGAAATCCAAATCAACATGAGTGAAAGGTGGGTCAGTACTTAACCTGTCAGTTGGCAAATCTGACATTTGCTGTTGCTGGTGTTTCCCTCTCACTTTGCAGGACTGAACACAGCTGTGCAGTATTCCTATAATCCAAAGGCCTGCAGCTTTTATGGCACCCTCTGTGAAACGTCTACCTTGGTACTTAACCCTTCATTGTAGTGCTGTATGAGCAAGGTGATGATGTGATGACGAGCAGGTATAATGAGAGGATTCTGTTCTTGCTCACGCAACTCAGCCTTGTTTAAACGTCCACCAACCCTTAACATACAATCATTGTCAATGAATAGATTCAGGTTGGCAATTGAGCTGTTTTTTTGCAATGTCCCTCTTGTCACGGATACATTTAATTTCTGAGTCAAAGACACTCTGTTGCACACTGCGTATTATGATCAGTTCACCTTCAGCAATGTCTTTCGCAGAAAGAAACTTTTGGCACACGTGCCAACCTTTACAGCGAGCATCTGTGGGCTTTGTGTGGAAGCAATCTGCAATATGAACTAACCTTGCGGTGGTCCATACAAGCCTTCTCCACTTGGAGAAACGTTCAAATTGTTGACAGCCCAAGACAAGTCTTTGTTCAGTTCTGGTGACGAGGGTTTTAACTTCAGGACGAATCTCTGCATTTTTGTCAGGTTCTAGAAGACTGAAAACCTCAGCTGTGGTTTCTTCTGGATGATCCAGCAGGAATTCAGGACCTGTTAACCAAGAAGAATTTGCAAAGACACTTGCAGACACTGGCCTGGTGGCATGATCTGCAGGATTCATTTCAGATGGAACATAATGCCATTGTTCAGGTTTAGATAATTTCCTGATTCTCGCCACACGGTTGCTGACAGACATAGAAACGTTGGGTCTGGTTGTATATGTAGCCCAGAACAACCTTGCTGTCTGTGTAGAATCTGACATCATCTACCTGAATGTCTAGCTCACGCAGTATGAAATCTGCTATTTCTACAGCTAGCACAGTCCCACAAAGTTCAAGCCTGGGAATCGTGTGTTCAGGCTTAGGTGCTAACTTAGCTTTCCCAAACAGAAACCCTATGTGGGCTTGATTAGAAGAATCTCTTACCTCGAGGTAAGCAACAGCTGCTATGGTCTCAGTAGATGCAACTGAGAAGATGTGAAGCTCTTTCCTCTGACTTGGCAAGGGAGGCAGAAGTGTAGCAGTGTGGTATACGGATTCCATCTAAGGCATGTAGAGATTTTTTCCAGGACTCCCACTTTGAAAGCTGGTCTATTGGTAGTGGAGCATCCCAATCTTTAATAATCTCTGAGAACTGTCTAAGTAAGGATTTACCTTGTATGGTGATGGGAGCTACGAATCCCACTGGATTGTATAGGCTGTTCACTACTGACAGAACACCACGTTTGGTAAATGGCTTGTCTGCAGAGCTGACTTGAAAACTGAAGGTGTCTTTTAATAAGTCCCACCGGGCCCAGACTTCTCTGCACAGGTGGTATGTCCATTCCCAGATTCAAGTCTTTTAACCCTGTGGCATGATCGCCAGGTTGAAAAGCTTTCATAACAGCAACACTATTTGAGGCAATCTTGTGTAATCTGAGGTTAGCCTCAGAAATCGGGATGAGCCGAACACCCCCCTGTTCGGTTCGCACCAGAACATGCGAACAGGCAAAAAATTTGTTTGAACATGCGAACACAGTTAAAGTCTATGGGACACGAACATGAATACTCAAAAGTGCTAATTTTAAAGGCTTATATGCAAGTTATTGTCATAAAAAGTGTTTGGGGACCTGGGTCCTGCCCCAGGGGACATGGATCAATGCAAACAAAAGTTTTAAAAACGGCCGTTTTTTTCATTAGCAGTGATTTTAATAGCGCTTAAAGTGAAACAATAAAAGTGTAATATTCCTTTAAATTTCATACCTGGGGGGTGTCTATAGTATGCCTGTAAAGGGGCGCATGTTTCCTGTGTTTAGAACAGTCTGACAGCAAAATGACATTTCAAAGGAAAAAAAGTCATTTAAAACTACTCGCGGCTATTAATGAATTGCCGGTCCGACAATACACATAAAAAGTTCATTGATAAAAACGGAATGGGAATTCCCCACAGGGGAACCCCCGAACCAAAATTTTTTAAAAAATGCGGTGGGGGTTCCCCCTTAATTCCATACCAGGCCCTTCAGGTCTGGCATGGATATTAAGGGGAACCCCGGCCAAAATTTTAAAAAAAATGGCGTGGGGTCTCCCCAAAAATCCATACCAGACCCTTATTCGAGAATGCAACCTGGCAGGCCGCAGGAAAAGAGGGGGGACGAGAGAGCGGCCCCCCTCCTGAACTGTACCAGGTCACATGCCCTCAACATTGGGAGGGTGCTTTGGGGTAGCCCCCCAAAACACCTTGTCCCCATGTTGATGGGGACAAGGGCCTCATCCCCACAACCCTTGCCCGGTGGTTGTGGGGGTCTGTGGGCGGGGGGCTTATTGGAATCTGGAAGCCCCCTTTATCAAGGGGACCCCCAGATCCCGGCCCTCCCCCCTGTGTGAAATGGTAAGGGGGTACAAAAGTACCCCTACCATTTCACAAAAAAGTGTCAAAAATTTTAAAAATGACAAGAGACAGTTTTTGACAATTCCTTTATTTAAATGCTTCTTCTTTCTTCTATCTTCTTTCTTCTATCTTCCTTCGGTTTCTTCCTCCATCTTCTTCTTCTTCTGGTTCTTCCTCCGGTGTTCTCATCCGGCATCTTCCTCCGCGTCGCTGGCATCTTCTTCCCTTCGTCTTCTGGGGCGCTCCGCATCCAGCATGATGGAATGGGTGGCTCCGGCTGTGTGACGCTTCTCCTCTTCTGACGATTCTTATATAACGGAGGGTGGGGCCACCCAGTGACCCCGCCCCCTCTGACGCACGGTGGGGACAAGGTGTTTTGGGGGGCTACCCCAAAGCACCCTCCCAATGTTGAGGGCATGTGGCCTGGTACGGTTTAGGAGGAGGGGCTCTCTCTTGTCCCCCCCTCTTTTCCTGCGGCCCGCCAGGTTGCGTGCTTGGATAAGGGTCTGGTATAGATTTTGAGGGGGACCCCTTGCCATTTTTTTTTTATTTTGGCCGGGGTTCCCCTTAATATCCATACCAGACCTGAAGGGCCTGGTATGGAATTTAGGGGGACCCCTACGTCATTTGTTAAAAAATTTTGGTTCGGGGTTCCCCTGTGGGGAATTCCCATGCTGTTTTTATCAATTAACTTTTATGTGTATTGTCGGACCGGCAATTCATTAATAGCCGCGAGTAGTTTTAAATGACTTTTTTTCCTTTGAAATGTAATTTTGCTGTCAGACTGTTCTAAATACGGGAAACATGTGCCCCTTTACAGGCATACTATAGACACCCCTCAGGTACGAAATTTAAAGGAATATTACACTTTTATTGTTTCACTTTAAGCATTATTAAAATCACTGCTCCTGAAAAAACGGCCGTTTTTAAAACTTTTTTTGCATTGATCCAGGTCCCCTGGGGCAGGACCCAGGTCCCCAAACACTTTTTATGACAATAACTTGCATATAAGCCTTTAAAATTAACACTTTTGATTTCTCCCATAGACTTTTAAAGGGTGTTCCGCGGCTTTCGAATTTGCCGCGAACTGGCGAACAGCCGATGTTCGAGTCGACTCAAACTCGAAGCTCATCCCTACTCAGAAAGCATACCTTGTGTCCTTTGGCGCAGTTCTATGGCTTCTTCATCTGTAGGTAAAGATTTAAGTCCTTCATCCACATAGAAGTCTCTCTCGACGAAGTGTCGAGCATCTATGCCATACTCCTTTTTCCCCATCAAGGGCAGTCCTTCGTAAACCGTATGTTGCAACAGCGGATGAGGGACTATTTCCGAAAACATGTACCTTCATGCGGTATTCAATCATCTCATTGTCCATGTTGTTGTCACGGTGCCACAGAAACCTTAGGAGGTCCCTATGGTCTTCACGCACGATGAAGCAATGAAACATTTGTTCATGGTCAGCTGTTATGGCAACTGGCTCTCTTCTAAACCTCATTAGTACACCTACAAGGTTGTTGGTTAGGTTCTGACCAGTGAGAACATCGTTCAGAGATACGCCTTGATGCTTGGCACTGGAGTCAAATACTACCCTGATTTGCTTTGGCTTACATGGATGATACACTCCGAAGAAAGGCAGGTACCAGCACTCATCGTCTCTTTGAAGTGGTGGGGCTGGTTCGGCATGATCATTGTCAAAGATCCTTTTCATGAAGGCAATGAAATGGTCCTTCATTTCAGGCCTGTTCTTTGAAGTGAGTGGAATCTGGATAGAGCCTGTTCACGATTGGTTGGGAGTTTAACCCTTGCAGCACGAAGAGGTAATGGTGCAACCCAGCTGTTAGACTTATCCTGGAAGAACTCTTTGTCCATTATTTTGATGAACTCTCTGTCTTCGACTGACAAGGCTGTTTTGTTGACATCGCTTGTAGTACAAAACACTGTGGTACCTAGGTTGTCATCACAAAGGTTAGGAGTGACATCAGGTACTTGGATGATGTCAAGAGGCTTCTCTTATACTTCATAATGGCGTGGGCACTGTTTGAAGTGGGATGCACGTCCGTTTCCTAACATGTCAGTTTTGAAGAAGTGGATCTCGGATGACGTATGCATTCTATCCAAGCATACGTCACCCACGATTACCCAGCCTAGATCAAGTTTTTGTGAGTAAGGGGTATCATCAGGTCCATTGCACTGCTTGCGTACTTTGTGTACTCTGAGAATGGCTATTCCTAGCTAGATCAAGATTTCAGCATTCGTGGCTATTGCAGGAATTTCATTAACAAGGTGCCTCAAGTGAGGATGGTGATATTCAGCCTCTGGAGTAGGAATTTCTTCCCTTTCATCTGGTATCTGGTCACACTTGACTAATGTTGGTAGGGGTATGCCCTCTCCCTTATTGATATGAGAGACCATGAACCCATCGGCTCTTCTACCGAAGGTCTCTTCACGACCAGAACAGGTTCTGAGAGTATACAGTGATGCATGTCCCTCTATCCCTAAGATCTAAAAGAATTTAGGCTTAACCAAGGATCTGTTGCTCTGTTCATCTATTATGGCATACATCCTAGTAGCTTCCTCTTTGGGTATATCTTGACTTGGCATATCTTAGCGCAGCATTTGTGATCTAAGCCTTCTTCACAGACTTCTGTGCATGAAGAAGAAACGTTAGCTGTGGCTGGAGCATGACCCTGTCAGACAGGGCTGGAGGTAGGAGGCTGGTGTGAATTGTCTGAAGGTGGGCATTCTGCATTCTGTGCACTTGATGACAACTTTACAGTCTTTAGCAAAATGTCCATAACAAGCACAGCACCTGTAGCATATTCCACGTTTCTGAAAAATCTCCCTGCGCTGTTGTAACGTCTGCCTTAAGCCCACGACATTTCTTTAGGGGTGAGGCTTCTTGTGAATAGGGCACTGATGATTAGGATCTTTATCTCTGTCACCCAAATCGCTCTGGTGAGGAGAGGATACGGGTGGTGAGATGCCTGTCCTTTTAACAGATATTGCTCTATTAAAGTCTCTACATTTAGCTGCTATGTTATCATACCTTGATGAAGATTATGATGATGAAGCAGGCAAGTTGGGTTCAATGAAGCTGAAGCTGGGATCGTTTCTCGTCCAGGCTTGATCATTGATGAACCTGCAAAAATATGCGAATGGAGGAAAAGATACGTTATAGTCTCTTTTGTACCTTGAGCCCTGTTGTGCCCATTTCTCTTGCAGGCCGTATGGCAGTTTAGACACCACTGGATTGACACTATGAGCAGTGTCCAGGAAGCTTAGTCCAGGTAGACGTGGGTCTGTCTTTGCCAACTCCAGCTCCATGAGAAGATCACCCAGATCTTGGAGCTTGCTATAGTCTTTGTTCCCTATTTTTGGGAAGTTTTGCAGTCTCCTGAATAGAGCGCTTTCTATGGCTTCAGAACTACCATAGGCTTGCTCAAGTCTTGCCCATGCAGCAAGACCTGCATCTGGGTGGTCAACATGCACTGTTCTCAGTCTTTTAACACGATCTTCAGATTCTGGCCCCAGCCACTTTATGAGCAAATCAAGTTCCTCATTGGTAGTAAGGTTGAGATCAGAAATGGCAGCTTTGAAGGTTGATCTCCAGGCCCTGTAGTTCTCCGGACAGTCGTCAAACCTTGAAAGGGTAGTGTTAGTGAGTTCATAGTGTACCATATATCTGGCGAAGTCATTCAAGTCTGATCTCTCACTCTTCGGTGCCAAAGTAACTTGTGGAACCCTTGGGGTGTGAAAGTTCTCTGATGAAGTAGGGTGAGGTTTACCAGGATGAAATGATGTTGCAGGAGCGTTTAACTGTGGTGTAGTCCCTAAGGCTTGTGCTGACTGTGGCTTAACGCTGGAAGTCACCTTGTTGTCAGCAAGAGGTGATGCGGTTTGTTGCATAGATGCACTTGTGTTGTAGACTTGAAGAGGCTCAGGCATGTGGAGCTGAGAGGTCTCTGTGTTGAGAGTCAGAACAGTGTTGTTAGTAAGACGTACAGGAGATAACTCTGTATCATTGCAAACATTATGCTTTAGTACATATTCACTGGTGCGTTCAACTGGGTCTTGCAGTTCCGCTGGGATGGACCAGTCTGAGTTAGCACTTTCTCTCATCACTTGTTCGAGGACTCTCAGCCTTGCTAGGGCAACTGCTTCCTCCTTTTACATTTGGAGAATCTTTAATTGGGTATCTGCCTCTGCTTGTTGAGATTTCATCTTTGCCTTTCGTGTTTCTATTTATGCTTGTTGAGCTTCCATCTTTGCCTTTTGTGTTTCTATTTCAGCTTCCTTTCTGGTAAAGGAGCTTCGCACTTTATTTGCTTCCAGATTTGCACGGGCCTCTATTAGCTTGTCGCTTAATGTTGAACTTCTGGAGCAAGAGGATCTAGAAGAACGTGCAGTGTGCTTGGTTGATGTGGATCTGTGAGATCTGGTCTCCTGCTGTTGAGCAATGTAGAGTTCTACCTTACACTGGGCACTTTGCACTAAGAGATCCCTTTGTTGGTTTAGTGCATCAGCCCTGGTAAGCTCTGCTGAAGAGTCCTCTATATTACAGTCCTGCAAGAAACCTGTGTATTTTGCAAACAGACGCTGGTAGCGTTCATATGCGTCAGATAAGCGATCTATAGAGTCTCTTAGTTCAGCAGGTTGATCATTCAAGTGTGACAAAACTGACATGCAGTGTGAAGTTCTGTCCCATAAGTCTGACAAATTGCTAGGGAACTCATTTATAGTGGTTTCATAGTTTTCTCTGAGTTTCTGTGTAGGTTTTATTGTACGTTTGGGTCTTACACTCTGTTCGGCAATATCTGCAGAATCTGCTCCCTGTACATCTGCGGGTTCAGAGGCATGATGAATCTGTGTTGGTTCAACCACAAAAACGTGCTCAGAGTTTTGTCTAGACATTTTCCACATTTTTGCAAGAAATGGTACTGTCTCTTTAAGAAGATGAACAGCAGCTTAAACAGGTGGGGTAACGCAGTTCAAAGTAGAGAAACAGTTTTTAACATTCACATGAGGTGCAGTAAACTCGTGCGACCATGTGCTTCACAAGATGGCGGATGGCACTGAGCTTGATTGCAGATCAGGCGCACACATATACACAGCAGGCTGTGGGAATTCTATACATCTTTTGACTATTCTCACTCCGATTGTTGTGAAGCGACTATCCCTTGTGAGACCTCTATGCCCTGCCTGTATAAGACATAATCGCTGAGGACAATCCTCATCAGATAGCTTGAACTCACCAAAATCCATCCACAAAGGTGCTTTTATTCTGAACATCAGGTTAGAGCAGATGACAGGATACAAACAGATGAATAGGTTGTGGTATTTATGCGGTCAAAAGATGATATTGTCTGTAGCTTACTATGCAGAATACATGCATCCTGCTACATGTGGCCTGTTTGCTGCATCAATGACACAGGAAGTACAATCACAGGAAGAAGGGTGGAGCATTACATATGAATATGAAGTGTGTCATAACATAAGGGAAAAAGAACTAGGGAAAACAAGTGCATTCACACAAAAGGTCACTAGATGGCAGCATGTGAATTAAATATAAACGTCCATATAAAATGGTTAGGAAAACAGTCTATATAAATTCTATGCCCCGTTGGGGCAGCACAAAACTAGTACTAGTGCTAAAGGTAGTAGTATACACATATAAGATTGTGCCAAATAAATAAATAACAACAGTCTTATAGATGAAAACGTAATAAATATGCTGTGTTCACTCTCCAGCTGAGTACAAATATAATGTATAAAGTGACTTCACCTTTTTAAAGTGCAGAAAAATTGTGCAAATAAATGCAATGTGCAAAGTGCAAAAGTGATTTCTCCTCTTCTGTGCAACACACTTCAGTGAAGATGGCCTCTTACCTTATGGTTATGAGGTAACCGCATGTATGTATAGTAGTGGAGATCAATGGTGTTCACAGTGCTGGTTTCTTGATAACATACTCTCAGTGTAATGGCGCAGATCTGTTCCCTTTAACCACTTCAGCCCCGGAAGATTTGGCTGCTGAGTGACCGGGCGATGTTTTGCAATTCGGCACTGCGTCGCTTTAACTGACAATTGCACGGGCATGCAACGCTGTACCCAAACAAAATTGACGTCCTTTTTTTCCCACAAATAGAGCTTTCTTTTGGTGGTATTTCATCGCCTCTGTGTTTTGTTTTTTTTTTGCGCTATAAACAAAAAAAGAGCAACAATTTTGAAAAAAAACCACAATATTTTGTACTTTTTGCTATAATAAATATCCCCATTTAAAAAAAAAAAAAAAAAACTAATTTTTTCTCAGTTTAGGCCAATATGTATTCTTCTACATATTTTTAGTAAAAAAAAAAATCGCAATAAGCGTATATTGATTGGTTTGCGCAAAAGTTATAGCGTCTACAAAATAGGGGATAGATTTATAGCATTTTTATTATTTTATTTTTTTTTACTAGTAATGGTGGCGATCTGAAATTTTTATCATGACTGCGACATTATGGCGGACACATCGGACAATTTTGACACATTTTTGGGACCATTGGCATTTATACAGCGATCAGTGCTATAAAAATGCATTGATTACTGTAAAAATGTCACTGGCAGTGAAGGGGTTAAAACTAGGGGGCAATCAAGGGGTTAACTGTGTTTCCTGGGAGGTGATTCTAACTGAATGGGGAGACGACTGACTAGAGGAAGTGACGTATCATGGTTCCTAGCTAGTAGGAACACAGGATGTGTCACTCCTCTCAGAACAGAACAGGGATTTTTATTGTTTACACACACACTTCTGTGTTCTGTCCCTCGTGCTTGCGATCGCTTGTGGCCGGTGGTCATCGTGACCGCCGGCCACAAGCATCGGCACCCCCACTGTGCAGCAGACCCGGGCACACGGGCCTGCTATCCCGATCCCTCGAGCCGACGTATAGCTACGACGGTTCGCGGGATTGTGCTGACCTGCCGCAGTAAAATGACGGCGGCTGGTCGGCAAGCGGTTAAAGCCGGTATTGGCAGTAATATTTCTCTCCCAATGGATATATATATATATATATATATAGTATGGAGGAAGAAGAAAGGGGAGATTCTGGATAGTGTAGTATTTTTAAAACCTGCAGATATATAGATATTTTTAATACTGCAGAAATAGTTGACACAAAATTCATTATATAATGGAGATAACATCTTGATGTAACTGGAAATAGACAACATTAGGTATATAGATGGAAGTATTTATATTGTTAAAATGTATGGTAGTAATAAAGGGGTTGGTATCGAGCGACGTTTAAAATGCACACTGAGAAACAGATCCTATATATAAATACATACAAATATTGTCTATTTCCAGTTACATCAAGACGTTATCTCCATTATATAATGAATTTTGTGTCAACTATCTCTGCAGTATTCGTTGACGTCAGTTCTGGTGTCCCCCTAACCCTGACATCCAAACTTAAAGCCTATTGTCATGGACGTACGACTCCTAGACCTGCAACAGGGCTCAGGCGCATCCCGGCCAACAGACTTCCAGCAGCGAACAGACGTGCACCAATGCGCATGAGCCGATCGCGGAGATCGTGCACGCGTGCACAGTAACGTGGCTTTGGCGCCCAGTGGCCTTTAAGAGGGGCTCTCACCGTTCAGCTCTTGCTGTCTGATCTGCAGCTTTACCTGTGACCTGTTCCTGAATCTGCACCCGATCTCATACTGACCTGGCTCTCTGACCTCCCTGCTGTCTCCAGTCCTGACCTTTGGCTTTCCTTGACCCTGCTCTGTTATCAGCCTACCTGATCTTCCGTTGCCAGAACCAGCCTGAATTTTGACCATCCCTTGCCTGCCAATTCTGCCTGAACTGATTCACCGTGTATGACCCGGCTTGTCTGACCTTGCTCCTGCCTGTCTTGTGCACCCGCGTGCGCTTGTTGCTTCTTGGTGCACCTGCATCCAGCTGACCTGCATCCCCAGTACTCCAGACGGTTCCAGCACCTCCCAGTGGTCATCATCTCCAGTTCCAGAGAACTCAGCAGGCACTCTTACCCCACTGTGCTCCTACGGTCACTGTCCCTAACTCTAGTGACCCGGGAGCCAGAGCTGTAAGAGAGGTCTCCCTCTGCAGGTCAGGCTCACCTACGAGGTACTTGTCAGTATCAGACAGCCATGCCTGAGCCTCCAAGAGGGACCTCAGCTACTGATGAGATCTGCCAACTTCTCTCAGCCCTCACTCAAGAGGTGAAATCCCTCCAGGAGAGCTATGAACACCTAGAGAGACAAGTGCAGTCCCTGACAACCACTACAAACCTTCCTCTCAGCGGGATATCGTCAGAGGCTACCTCCGCACCCCCTGTAATGATGTTACCTCCAGAGCCAAGGGTTCCTTTCGGAGAAGTTTTCCGGAGATCTAAGCAAGTTTCAAGCCTTCCGCAATGCATGCGAGTTATACTTCTCCTTGCTACCTTTAACCTTTTCGCAGGAAATCACCAAGGTGGGGTTTGTTGTCTCACTTCTGCTAGGAGAACCACAAGCCTGGGCCCATCATCTGCTGGAAGAACACCATGTTTCTCTGGACTCTTTGTCATCCTTCTTCAACGCTATGTCACTTTTATACGATGACCCCCAACAAACTTTCACTGCCGAAGCTGCCCTTAACACGCTCCAACAAGGCCGCAGAGTGGTCGAGGACTATATAACAGACTTTACACGCTGGAGCGCAGATACCCAATGAAATCAGGTAACTTTACAACACCAGTTTTGTCTAGGCTTATCAGAAAGGTTAAAGGATGAATTGGCTCGGGTCGGTATACCAAATTCTCTGGAATCCTTGTTTGCCCTAACCATCCAGATAGACCGCCGTCTTCGGGAACGCAGGATGGAGAAGGTCATCCAGTAGACCCAACCAACCTGGATGTTATCCCAAGTGGCCACAACCACTTGTCCTGCTTCCTCCAGACCGTTCCCAGTTAATCCTGCACCAACGAAACTAACACTGGACTTTCCTAAACCTGGGCAGGTCGGACTAAGAAGACCCTCATTGTCCGCCGAGGAACGATTACGTCGGCTACAGCTCAAACTTTGTCTGTACTGCGGGGGAACCGGCCATTATGTACATTCATGTCCTGCCAAGTTACATAGTTACATAGTTACATAGTAGGTGAGGTTGAAAAAAGACACAAGTCCATCAAGTCCAACCTATGTGTGTGATTATGTGTCAGTATTACATTATATATCCCTGTATGTTGCGGTCATTCAGGTGAGTATCTAATAGTTTCTTGAAGCTATCAATGCTCCCCGCTGAGACCACCGCCTGTGGAAGGGAATTCCACATCCTTGCCGCTCTTACAGTAAAGAACCCTCTATGTAGTTTAACGTTAAACCTCTTTTCTTCTAATTGTAATGAGTGGCCACGAGTCTTATTAAACTCTCTTCTGCGAAAAAGTTTTATCCCTATTGTGGGGTCACCAGTACAGTATTTGTAAATTGAAACCATATCCCCTCTCAAGCGTCTCTTCTCCAGAGAGAATAAGTTCAGTGCTTGCAACCTTTCCTCATAGCTAAGATCCTCCAGACCCTTTATTAGCTTTGTTGCCCTTCTTTGTACTCACTCCATTTCCAGTACATCCTTCCTGAGGACTGGTGCCCAGAACTGAACAGCATACTCTAGGTGCGGCCGGACCAGAGCCTTGTAGAGTGGGATAATTATCGTTTTATCTCGTGCGTTGATCCCCCTTTTAATGCATGCCAATATTCTGTTTGCTTTATTAGCAGCAGCTTGGCATTGCATGCCATTGCTGAGCCTATCATCTACTAGGACCCCCAGGTCCTTTTCCATCCTAGATTCCCCCAGAGGTTCTCCCCCCAGTGTATAGATTGCATTCATATTTTTGCCGCCCAAATGCATTATTTTACATTTTTCTACATTGAACCTCATTTGCCATATAGTCGCCCACCCCATTAATTTGTTCAGGTCTTTTTGCAAGGTTTCCACATCCTGCGGAGAAGTTATTGCCCTGCTTAGCTTAGTATCGTCTGCAAATACAGAGATTGAACTGTTTATCCCATCCTCCAGGTCGTTTATAAACTTATTAAATAAGATTGGTCCCAGCACAGAACCCTGGGGAACCCCACTACCCACCCCTGACCATTCTGAGTACTCCCCATTTATCACCAGCCTCTGAACTCGCCCTTGTAGCCAGTTTTCAATCCATGTACTCACCCTATGGTCCATGCCAACGGACCTTATTTTGTACAGTAAACGTTTATGGGGAACTGTGTCAAATGCTTTTGCAAAATCCAGATACACCATGTCTACGGGCCTTCCTTTATCTAGATGGCAACTCACCTCCTCATAGAAGGTTAATAGATTGGTTTGGCAAGAACGATTCTTCATGAATCCATGCTGATTACTGCTAATGATATCGTTCTTATTACTAAAATCTTGTATATAGTCCCTTATCATCCCCTCCAAGAGTTTACATAATATTGATGTTAGGCTAACTGGTCTGTAATTTCCAGGGATGTATTTTGGGCCCTTTTTAACCACCTCAATACAGTGCATTTTCGCCCCCTTCCTGCCCAAGCCATTTTTCAGCTTTCAGCGCTGTCGCACTTTGAATGACAATTGCGCGGTCATACAACACTGTGAAATTGTTATCATTTTTCCCCACAAATAGAGCTTTCTTTTGGTGGTATTTTATCACCTCTGCGGTTTTTATTTTTTGCGCTATAAACAAAAGAAGAGTGACAAGTTTAAAAAAAAACACAATAATTTTTTGCGATAATAAATATCCAATTTTCTTTTCTTTAAAACAAATTTTTTCTCAGTTTAGGCCGATATGTATTCTTGTACATATTTTTGGTAAAAAAAATCGCAATAAGTGTATATAGATTGGTTTGCGCAAAAGTTATAGCGTCTACAAAATAGGGGATAGATTTATAACATTTTCATTTTTTATTTTTTTTTTACTAGTAATGGCGGCGATCTGCGATTTTTATCGTGACTGCGATATTGCGGCGGACACATCGGACACTTTTGACACATATTTGGGACCATTCACATTTATACAGCGATCCGTGCTATAAAAATGCATTGATTACTGTATAAATGTGACAGGCAGGGAAGGGGTTAACACTAGGTGGTGATCGAGGGGTTAACTGTGTTGCTAGGGAGTGATTCTAACTGTAGGGGGCGGGGACTCACTAGGGGAGGAGACCGATCGGTGTTCCTCTGTACTGGGAACATACCATCGGTCTCCTCTCCTCTGACAGGACCGTGGATCTGTGTGTTTACACACACAGATCCACGGTCCTGCTGTGTTACCGGTAATCGCGGGTGCCCGGCGGACATCGCAGCCGCCGGGCACGCGCACCGGGTGCCTAGTGACACGGCGGGCGCACGCGATTGCCAGCGGCGCAGCGCGCGCGCCCCCTTAAGGCCTAGGAAAGCGAGGCCGTCATATGACGCCCGCCCGCCACGAGAGCTGCGCCGCCTGGCCATCAATTGACGGCCGGCGGTCGGTAAGCAGTTAAATATTGGTGCTACATTGGCTTTTCTCCAATCAGCTAGTACCATTCCAGTCAATAGACTGTCTGTAAAAATTAGGAACAACGGTCTGGCAATCACTTGACTGAGTTCCCTAAGTACCCTCGGATGCAAGCCATCTGGTCCCGGTGATTTATTAATGTTGTTTCTCAAGTCTAATTTTAATTCTGTCCTCTGTTAACCATGGAGGTGCTTCCTGTGTTGTGTCATGAGGATAAACACTGCAGTTTTGGTTACTGAAGCCCCCCGATTCACTCGTGAAGACTGAGGAGAAGAATAAATTCAATACCTTCGCCATCTCCCCATCCTTTGTAACCAGATGTCCTTCCTCATTCTTTATGGGGCCAATATGGTCTGTCCTCCCTTTTTTACTGTTTACATACTTAAAGAATTTCTTGGGATTTTTTTTGCTCTCCTCCGCTATGTGTCTTTCATGTTCTATCTTAGCCGTCCTAATTGCACCCTTACATTTCTTGTTGCATTCTTTATAAAGTCTGAATGCTGAGGATGATCCCTCAACCTCATATTTTTTGAAGGCCTTCTCCTTTGCTTTTATATGCATTTTTACATTGGAGTTAAGCCATCCAGGATTTTTGTTCGCTCTTTTAAATTTATTATACAATGGGATACATTGGCTAATGCCCTTATTTAATATGTTCTTAAAGCAAACCCATCTCTCCTCCGTATTCTTTGTTCCTAATATTTTATCCCAATTTATGCCTTTTAGCAAGGTTTGTAGTTTAGGGAAGTTGGCTCTTTTGAAATTCAGTGTCTTTGTGTTCCCTTCATGTTTCCTATTTGTGTGATTTATACTGAAACTAATTGACCTGTGATCGCTGTTACCTAAATTGCCCCGTATTTCCACATCCGTGATCAGGTCTGTATTGTTGGTAATCAGTAGATCCAGTAATGTTTTATTTCTAGTTGGTGCGTCTACCATCTAACCCATAAAATTGTCCTGCAAGTCATTAAGGAACTGGCGAGCCTTAAATTAATGCGCAGTTCCCTCCACCCAGTCTATGTCTGGATAATTCAAATCCCCCATTATGATAACACTTCCCATCCTTGCTGCTAATCCAATTTGTGATAGGAGATCCGTCTCCACTTCCTCCCTCAGGTTAGGGGGCCTATAGCATACTCCCAGTATTATTTTCCCCTTAGCGTCATCCCTTTGGAGCTCTACCCATAAGGATTCCACCTCCTCTCTAGCTCCCTCAGTCATGTCATCTCTCACATTCGCTTGTACATTATTCTTGATATATAGGCATACCCCTCCCCCTTTTTTACCCTCTCTATCCTTGCGGTATAGGGTATACCCTTGAATTAGAAAATAGTAAAAACCTTTGCGCCAGTGGTGTCGATAGCAGATATATATATGAATTACATATACTGGTGATACATCTAGTAAGAAAACATTTCCAACAATAAAGAAAATTTGTGGAAATATATAAACAATCTGTGTAAGCTGCTCCCCAATTTTTGAATAATCAAAAAAATAGATAATCAAAAAAAGGAATGTAAGGAAGATAGGGGGCGCTAGATACCATAATATTCAAGTGCTCTAAATAAATATATCTCCTGCATTACCAAAAAATGGAAATGTAAGAAAGCTAGGGGGCGCTAGATACCATACTAATCAAGTGCTTTACATAAATAAATCTCCTGCATTACCAAAAAAATGAAAAACATAATAATGACAAATCATAATTAGATTACACATTGAAGTGCCCACAATAGTGAAAAAAATATATAGTGATTGATTGTCCACATAAAAAAGTGATTTGAAGTGGTTGAAGTGATATCTTTCAATATTATCCCAATCTTGTTGCTGTAAACAAAAGGTTTTCCATCACCAAAGGAAAATAAGAAAAGGAAAACACCTCGAAGTAGTAGATATCTGCTTACCAGATACCAATGACTCCTTTAGTTAAAAAGAGAGTCACTAGCGCTTGTGCAGGGTTGTGCCTGCTCACATGGATGGCCGGACTGTGGTTGGTATTATAGGCATGGATCGTTCCCCTCAAGCTCATTCAAGATAGGATAAGGATACATAGGAAACAAAAACAGTCTCCATAGCGTAAAACCATTTATTAAAAAAGTAAACAAATTAAAAAGCAAAATGGCCGCTTACATTGGTGGGTGCCTACCCGGCACTGGGGCTGCTTGCATGTCAGGGTGACTTCGCAGTCAGAAAAAGCCTTTCATGTCTCCTCCACGCTGGCATGCGTTCCAGCTTACACAGGGGGGCAGCCAAAGGATCCGGATGTTGTTGGGTGATAGGACATGTGACCACGTACCGCTCCGTACCGTACCGCGGTACGTGGTCACATGTCCTATCACCCAACAACATCCGGATGCTTTGGCTGCCCCCCTGTGTAAGCTGGAACGCATGCCAACGTGGAGGAGACATGAAAGGCTTTTTCTGACTGCGAAGTCACCCTGACATGCAAGCAGCCCCAGTGCCGGGTAGGCACCCACCAATGTAAGCGGCCATTTGGCTTTTTAATTTGTTTACTTTTTTAATAAATGGTTTTACGCTATGGAGACTGTTTTTGTTTCCTATGTATCCTTATCCTATCTTGAATGAGCTTGACGGGAACGATCCATGCCTATAATACCAACCACAGTCCGGCCATCCATGTGAGCAGGCACAACCCTGCACAAGCGCTAGTGACTCTCTTTTTAACTAAAGGAGTCATTGGTATCTGGTAAGCAGATATCTACTACTTCGAAGTGTTTTCCTTTTCTTATTTTCCTTTGGTGATGGAAAACCTTTTGTTTACAGCAACAAGATTGGGATAATATTGAAAGATATCACTTCAACCACTTCAAATCACTTTTTTATGTGGACAATCAATCACTATATATTTTTTTCACTATTATGGGCACTTCAATGTATACCCTTGAATGTTTGCCAGCCAATCATGAGAGCTGTTGAACCAGGTCTCTGAAATTCCCACAAAATCCAAATCCTCCTTGTACAACAGTATCTCTAGTTCACCCATGTTCCTGGCATTGGTGAACATGCCACATAGTTTAGACCGGTCGCATATTGTCCTCGTATTGGGTGTTTCGAGATTGCAACTAGGACTTGATACTATACTCACCTTGTGTTTTTGTGCTTTGGTTAACCTACCACTAATGCCCCCAATACTACCCTCTGGAATATCTTCCGCGCTGGCTATCGTAGATATTCATCCTGCTCCTCTCCCAGTCATCCGTCACCCTCTACCAACTCTACTCACCTGGCTCTTCCTATCTCTTTTCAGTTTCCTGGAAGGACTGTGTCTGTTACTGCAATAATAGACTCTGGTGCATGCAGTTGTTTTATTGATTTGAACTTTGCCAACCAACAACGCATTCCACTCCAGCACAGGGCTCAGGGACTTTCCATCTTTTTGGCGGATGGATCCCGTATTAAATCTGGCCAGGTGACCCAGGAGACTCCTCCACTGCACATGGTCACTGTCTCGAACCATAAGGAACTGCTTAAACTTGATGCAATTGCGTCCCCTCTGTTCCTGGTCATCTTGGGTCTACCGTGGCTTCAGGCCCACAACCCGCAAATTGACTGGGGCTCTGGAGAGATTAAATTTCAGTCCCTCTACTGTCAAAAACACTGTCTGCCCTTACCTCCAAAGGTATCTGGCCCTCTGCTGTGCCTGGAAGCTGACTTAAAGTTACGCTAAGCAGTACCTAAACAGTAACACGAGTTCTTAGACGTATTTATTAAAAAGGGGGGCAGAGACTCTTCCTCCCCATTGTTCCTACGATTGCCCGATCGAGTTGTTGCCTGGAGCCGAAATCCCCTTTGGGCGGATTTTCCCCCTGTCTGAGTGAGAGTTGGAGGTTTTAAAGGAGTATGTTGATGAAAATCTGAAGAGGGGGTTCATCCGGCCATCCACCTCTCCGGCTGGGGCAGGAATCTTTTTTGTAGAAAAAAAAGGACCACTCATTGTGTCCTTGTGTGGACTACCGGGAGCTGAACAAAGTCACGGTCAAGAACCGGTATCCTTTACCCCTGATGCCTGAGCATTTTCAGAGACTAAAAACTACTGTTGTGTTCACCAAACTCGACCTTCGAGGGGCCTACAATTTTTTCGCATTCGTGCAGGGGACGAATAGAAAACGGCCTTCCGTACCAGGTTTGGCCACTACGAATATCTAGTGATGTCCTTAGGCCTGTGTAATGCCCCTGCTACCTTCCAGCACCTGATAAATGATATCTTCAGAGACTACCTAGATATCTTCGTAATAGCCTACTTAGATGATATCCTGATCTTTTCCACATCCCTGGATTAGCACTGGAAACACGTCAAGATGGTGCTCTGCCGACTCCATCAGCATGGGCTATACGCCATACCAGAAAAATGTGAGTTCGAGTGGCAGAGTATCCAGTTCTTGGGCCTAGTAATTTCCACAGAAGGGTTCAAGATGGACCCACAAAAGGTCACAGCTGTCCTGGACTGGCCTGCACCCTCAGACAAGAAGGGGATGCAACGTTTTGTTGACTTCGCCAATTTTTACAGAAGATTTATCAAAGGATTCTCTACAATCATTTCCCCGATCACCCAGCTAACAAAACAGAACGTCCGATTTCACTGGAATTCCACTGGAATATGTCAAGTCATGTGTCATCTGTACCCAAAGCAAGTCTGCCAGGACCAAGTCCTGGGGTCTCCTCAGACCACTACCCATTCCTGACAGGCCCTGGAGCATGATTGCCATGGACTTTTTAGTTGAACTACCCCCTTCTGAAGGACATACGGCCATCTTTGTAGTGGTCGACCATCTGTCCAAAATGGCCCACTTCATACCCCTAAAGAATACATCTTCTGCTCTGGAAACCGCTCAGGTGTTCGTCCAGGAGATCGTAAGGCTGCATGGGGTACCAACAAACATTGTATCTGACAGGGGAGTCCTCTCACTTCTGGAGATCACTATGCCAAATCCTGAAAATTTTACTTTCCATGTCATCTGCTTTCCACCCCCAGACTAATGGACAAACTGAAAGGACAAACCAGACCCTGGAGCAGTACATCCGTTGTTTTATCTCGTTTGTCCAGGATGATTGGGTAGCACTTTTACCTCTAGCAGATTTTGCTTTCAATAATGCCAGCCATTCAGTCACAGATCAGTCACCATTCTTTGTAAACTATGGATTCCATCCTGTCTTCCTGTCTAACATTATCCCGGAATCTCCAGTTCCAGCAGTACAAAGCACTGTCGGGTTTCTGGGTCGCAACAATAAGTTGTTGCAAGAAACTATGGCCAAAGTGCAGGCAACCAACAAGAGGCTATTTGACAGGAAGAGAAGAGGGGAATTACTGTATTTATTGGCGTATAACACTCACTTTTTCATCATGAAAATCGGGTGCAAATAGTGTGTGCGTGTTATACACCAATACTTCAATTTTAGCTGCCTTGTAGGGGACAGGGAGGGGGGCGGGACGAGCGCTATCAGATTATATACAGTGAGAATCTCCTGTTTACTTAGCGGCCTCTGTAATGGGAAGTCCCGTCTCCTGGGCCGCCATTTGACCACTGTTCTGTCTATCATAGGAGATTCTCACTGTATGTAATCTGTCGGGGCTTCTCCCGCCCCCCTCCCTGTCCCCTCTAGGCTGCAGATGGGCATCGATCAGGCTGCACTGATGGCAATGGGGAGGCTGCTGCATAGATGGCAATGGTGAGGCTGCTGCATTGATGGCAATGGTGAGGCTGCTGAATTGATGGCAATGGTGAAGCTGCTGCATAGATGGCAATGGTGAGGCTGCTGCATTGATGGCAATGGTGAGGCTGCTGCATTGATGGCAATGGTGAGGCTGCTGCATTGATGGCAATGGTGAGGCTGCTGCACTGATGGCAATGGGGAGGCTGCTGCATAGATGGCAATGGTGAGGCTGCTGCATTGATGGCAATATTGAGGCTGCTGCATTGATGGCAATGGTGAGGCTGCTGCATAGATGGCAATGGTGAGGCTGCTGCATTGATGGCAATGGTGAGGCTGCTGCATTGATGGCAATGGTGAGGCTGCATTGATGTGGACTGATGAGGCTGCATTGATGGCACTTGTGAGGCTGCAGATGGGCATTGATCAGGCTGCATTGATAGGCAATGGTGAGGCTGCAGATGGGCACTGACCCTTATTTTGCTTCAAAGTTCCTTATTTAAAATGTATTTATTTTCCCTGAAACTGCCAGCCATTCAGTCACAGATCAGTCACCATTCTTTGTAAACTATGGATTCCATCCTGTCTTCCTGTCTAACATTATCCCGGAATCTCCAGTTCCAGCAGTACAATGCACTGTCGGGTTTCTGGGTCGCAACAACAAGTTGTTGTAAGAAACTATGGCCAAAGTGCAGGCAACCAACAAGAGGCTATTTGACAGGAAGAGAAGAGGGGAATTACGGTACTTCTCCAATCAGACGTTCAGGTGTGGTTATCTACCACCAACCTCAAAATGGCTTGCCCTTCAAAAAAGCAGGCACCCAGATTTATTGGCCCCTTCCCAGGTAAAAGGTAATTGAATGAGGTCTCCTATGAGCTTACCTTGCCTGATTTGCTCAAAGTTCACCCAGTGTTCCACGTGTCCCTGCTTAAACCCACAGTACCTGACCCCTTCCCGGACAGAGGATCAGGGCCACCCGAACCCGTAATTGTTAATAACCATAGGTTAGTGACTGGTACTTGGTGGAAAGAGACACCTTGCCCACATCCCTATATACGAATACACAATGGGAAATTTCCTCTTGGTGGGACTTTTAAGGGCAGGAGTCTCAAAACGATATATCAACACAGTATAAATAATAATTGTATTTTATTTATCAAAAAGTTAAAAAGACATAACAATCAATCAAAAACCAAAGAAAAAACGGATGCTGGATTACCAATGATGATGATACAACAATGATATAAGACAGATAAACAAATTACACTTATCCCCACAAAAAAAAACTTCCAGCAAAGGAGGAGCTGTACAGTAGAGCCCGACGCGTTTCGAGGTTTTATCAATATTATGACCTCTTCTTCAGGGGCTCGTGGTGAGGTACTTAATCCGTCTAAAAACATTTGATAGACAAAGAATATATATAAATGAAGGAAACAGACAATACCGTGTGAACCAAATATGACACATTATTAGCATATTTGCATGATGTAAATATCACAGTATTGTATAAAAGAGTTCTAACCGTATTATTCGGTGAACATCCTTCAGCATCCAATTTAAAAGCTTTAAAGGGATAGAATGGTTAGCCACTGAGGTTCAAAGCTGAAAAGCCTCTGCCGTCACTAAGGGACTGAATGTATCCTGCACCTGAGACACAACACAAAGGGCGTCCGGTCCACCAGATGGCGACACTGTAGATGTTACAATATTAAAGTATGGTTGTGGACGTCTGACGGTACATTATAGCTGTTTAGCCCTTGAAGGTAAGCCATGATGCTCCTCTTTGCAATACATTAACAGCAACTATTCCTAAGCCTAGCATGTATTATACATGCAGAGCATATGGATGGTGGATCCTGCATGAAGGAAGAATTCCCCTAATGCTGATCCCTAGTTACCACCAACTTTATCTACTATGCTTAATTTAGCTTGGCTAGAGAGCCTACATTCATGTCTTTTCCTTTTCTGCTTTGACTATAGCCATTGGTTGCAGAGATTATTGTGGTGATCTTTCTCTGGTGCTTAGACTGGACAGCATTTGTTGAAGACACCTTTATCTGTAGTCTGCTATTGGGGATAATTACCCTAGATATGCACGGCCTGGTATGTAGCAATTATATACAAATATACAGATATATATACATATGTATTTTATTTTTTTATTAAACAACCTCCAGTAGGTGTGAGTCTAATCTAGACAACACCCCGCTTATATACAAGTCCTTTATACTATATATATCCTTCTTCTTTTCTTCTTTCTAGCAAACAACCATACTTTAATATTGTAACATCTACAGTGTCGCCATCTGGTGGACCGGTTGCCCTTTGTGTTGTGTCTCAGGTGCAGGATACATTCAGTCCCTTAGTGACGGCAGAGGCTTTTCAGCTTTGAACCTCAGTGGCTAACCATTCTATCCCTTTAAAGCTTTTAAATTGGATGCTGAAGGATGTTCACCGAATAATACGGTTAGAACTCTTTTATACAATACTGTGATATTTACATCATGCAAATATGCTAATAATGTGTCATATTTGGTTCACACGGTATTGTCTGTTTTTATATTTTCCTTCATTTATATATATTCTTTGTCTATCAAATGTTTTTAGACGGATTAAGTACCTCACCACCAGCCCCTGAAGAAGAGGTCATAATATTGATAAAACCTTGAAACGTGCCGGGCTCTACTGTACAGCTCCTCCTTTGCTGAAACAGTTTTTAATTTTTTTTTGTGGGGATAAGTGTAATTTGTTTATCTGTCATATATCATTGTTGTATCATCATCATTGGTAATCCAGCATCCGTTTTTTCTTTGGTTTTTGATTGATTGTTATGTCTTTTTAACTTTTTTGATAAATAAAATACAATTATTATTTATACTGTGTTGATATATCGTTTTGAGACTCCTGCCCTTAAAAGTTCCACCAAGAGGAAATTTCCCATTGTGTATTCGTAATTGTTAATAGGGACCAGGAATATGAAGTGGAGGCTGTCGTAGACTGCAGGAGAAGAGGTAATCAACTTCAATATTTGATCAGGTGGAGGGGGTATGGACCAGAGGAGAACTCATGGGAACCTAAGCAAAATGTGCAAGCCCAAGAACTGATCCAGGCCTTCTTCCGCAGACATCCCCAGAAAAGAGCTCTTTTGGGCACCCGGAGGTTGCCCTTAAGGAGGGGGCAATGTCATGGACGTACGACTCCTAGACCTGCAACAGGGCTCAGACGCATCCTGGCCATCAGGCTTCCAGCAGCAAACAGACGTGCGCCATGCATCGATCCATGCGGAGATCGTGCATGCGCGCACAGTATCACGACTTTGGCGCCCAGTGGCCTTTAAGAGGGGCTCTCACCATTCAGCTCTTGCTGCCTGATCTGCAGCTTTACCTGTGACCTGTTCCTGAATCTGCACTCGATCTCATACTGACCTGGCTCTCTGACCTCGCTGCTGTCTCTAGACCTGACCTTTGGCTTTCCTTGACCCTGCTCTGTTACCAGCCTGCCTGATCTTCTGTTGCCAGAACCAATTCTGCCTGAACTGATTCACCGTGTATGACCCGGCTTGTCTGACCTTGCTCCTGCCTGTCGTGCGCACCCGCGTGCGCTTGTTGCTTCTTGGCGCACCTGCATCCAGCTGACCTGCATCCCCAGTACTCCAGCTGGTTCCAGCGCCTCTGTGGTCATCATCTCTAGTTCCACAGAACTCGGCAGGCACTCTTACCCCACTGTGCTCCTACGGTCACTGTCCCAAACTCCAGTGACCCAGGAGCCAGGGCTGTACGAGAGGTCTACCTCTGCACATCAGGCTCACCTACGAGGTACTTGTCACCTATAGTGCCATTATTTTGTGATTCTAATATAACTTTATTTTTTCATTTTATATAAGCTTATGGAATGGCTCCCCATGTGGATCGCTAAACAGAAAGAGGATGACCAACTCGTTTAGGAGGAAAGCCGTGCCACGTCCAATAATGCATAAACACAAGACAATAAATTCCCCTGAGTGGACTTTCCCGGCACTTGCATAAAAAAGAAAGAATATAGAAATAGAAACTATTGTACATAATAAAAGAATATATATTTTATTTGGTTAGGAAATACACATGTTAAAAACAAAGTGGATATCTTAAGTAACATAATGGTACTACTTAGTAGACATAATGAACATCAAGCAATAGGCAATGATAAAAGGAACCAGAAGACTCTTTTCAAGCCCGATGCGTTTCGGGGTATTTAATATTTGTAGGGTCCTTCTTCAGGGGCATAGTTGAAAAGAGGGGTTCATCTAAGCTAATTGAGAAAATGAAAACAAAGGTCAAGTATTGGTAGAACTATCACTGGATATCCATTAGGAGGTTTAAATGATCCATTGATCACCTACCTGAAAGGATTTTATTAAATGCTTGTGGAAAGGAGATTTTTGTTAAAAAAGAAAACCACAGAGAAAGGGCAGGATGTGGAGGTGAGCAGTTATGGTATAGCAGGTATAGGTGCTGTTCTTAGGTGGTAAGAGCTGCAAGTTGGTAGGCAGCGATCTCCATAGGGGAGTGTGACAGTGCACCCATCCCGCCCGACCCGGGCGTGCGCAAGCCAAAGCGATATACTGAGGTCACAGGGGGCGCCCCTAAAAAATGAAAAATTGAGGTACCTTAGAGGGAATCCAATATAAGTGATTTTATGAAAGAATAATAAACAGACTGGTGTAAAAAATCTTATGCAGTAAAATGCATGTTGTAAATACTGCATATATAAGCAACATATTAAAGAGCTCAGTGCAACAGAGAAATACACTAAATGCAGGTTAATGAATATAGTCTAACTTGAAATGCTTAGGGTGATGAGAGTATATATATATATTTGTTATAAAGAAATTGTTGCATGATAAAAAATGATAATAAGTTCAGGTATATACCCATGAGTGAGTATACCCATGAGTGAGTATATGATATGCATAGATCATAGAAGATTCTATAGTTGTATGTCAGGGAGCTGGAGTGATGTAATCAAATGTAACATAGTAGTATAAGGCAAGTATGTAAAAGATAGTTATATTGCTAGAATAGCCATATATATATGTTCCCAGTGGCCTGCAGGAAATAGGACCATAGCAGGCTAGGCAGTGATCAAAAAGCAAAAAGCAATACAACAGTGTAACTATATATATGTAAATAATGAGAGGAGAGATATACTGCACTTATAACAATGATCCTTGGAAGGAAAGAAGGTAAAGAAAGATAAATAAAATACCTTGAGTAGATAGTGTGTAGGTACGGCTAACCATGCAACCCAGCATCCGGCATGTACAGCCCCTTAACTGGGAATGAGTGGGGCTGGTTTAAATAATGAACGGGCTCCAATTAGCTGGCGTCGGAACGACGCACAGCTGTGTTGTGGAGACCGCCAGCTGAGACGCCGCATACAGACCCCCCGAAGCGAGGCTGCGCGGCGCCGCCCCTACCGCGCATGCGCGAGCGTAATGGAGTTGGAGCGACGTCGCGCACACCCGCCCCACCGACACGGAAGTGCCCATCCGGCGAACTGAGCATGCTCGCCGGAGTGGCAACATGGAGGCAATGGGCGTAGGATGGAGAGACGCCCAAGTACCTCCCCAGGCGCCGCCCTAGGAAAAAACCTGGGCGGCTTTCCGTGCCGGCCAATCGCTTTGGCCACACGCGCCTCGGGGGGGGCGGGGAAAGGGGGAACTGGCCACAGAGAAGGGAGCGTGTGGAAATATATACCTAGTGAGTGGAGTAAAAATAGCCAAACCAGAACCAGGCATGGCAGAGTAAGAGAAATGAAGGTTAAAGAACAACATGAAGGAGTTTTAATCAGGAAAATAGAATATAAAGTCGGGACTCATCCATGCCAGATCAGAGTGGTTTCTTAAAAATAGATAGGTGGGGACTGGGAGATGATAAAGAATGTGAGTTTTTTAAAGGAGGGCAAACACGATCGAACATTAAGCAGTGTATTGACAAAAGGTACATCAGGAGTAGTAACAGAACAAGCATAGTAGTCCCTTCATACAAACATTATAATATGCAGAAACATAAACAAAAATGGACAATAGAAAATTCAGCATTGGGCAACAAAAAACCTAGCCATGATTGGGGGTACATAAATGCAAACACAAAGTATGTACCGGTAACAAACAAATAATATGTTGACAAAAGAAAGGTTCCGGTGAGGAACCCCCAAGCTGATTGTGTGAGTCCAATACATGGTCCCCTATGGTACCAACTGAAAGAGTTGATAAAAGAATAAATAATTTAAATAAGGATTGTCGGTGGGTGGATATTACTTATCGATTGAGGGGGAGGGAGGGGGGGGAGCAAAAGATAATAATAATAACACCCCGTGTCCCCCCCACACTTAAAATTGCATAAACATAAGTATAGATCAATAACATATCGGCGTCTGGGGCCGATAATACGGATATGCCTGCAGGGGTGGAAAAAGGGGGGGAAGGAGCGGGGAACATGTATATGGCCAGACGCACAGCTTGGTGTACAAAATGCAATAACAAGAGAAAAAAAACAACCAGATAATACAACCAACAGTTGGAAAAACGAGAATGGGGTAGTTACCACAATATAGAGGAAGGGAAGGAGAGGGAGAAGTAGCATATACTAATGTGGGTTAGAAGGTGGTGGATAAAAGAAGAAAAGGGGGAAGGGGAGGAAAAGAGGGGGGGGGGGGGAGGGAAAAGGGGGTGTACATTTTGGTAGTCATGAGATTACTTTTCCATTCCCCCGGAATTGAAACCTTCTAAGAATGGTTTAAAACAAACAGCCTCATTGAGGCCTGGGGGTGTAGTGGCTTTTAATAAATGGATCCATTTAAGTTCTCTCTGGAGAAAAATTTTATTCCAGTCGCCCCCTCTGGGGTTAGGATGTATGCGATCCAAAATTAAGAATTTGATCGGGGGAAACT
This sequence comes from Lithobates septentrionalis, assembly GCA_037952835.1. Taxonomy (NCBI): domain Eukaryota; kingdom Metazoa; phylum Chordata; class Amphibia; order Anura; family Ranidae; genus Lithobates; species Lithobates septentrionalis. The sequence continues at coordinate 27,154 of JBBDGP010000125.1, read as the reverse complement.
TGCCTCTATGTACCAGTGCCACATGTCGACCCAGAGGAAGATCAGGGTCGGCTGTTTTCATGGATAAAATATGCCTGTATGCTCTTCGCCAAAACTCAAGTTTAGTCTTACCTATATAGAAGCAACCACAGTTGCACTGGAGTAGATAAACCACTCCAGTGGTTCTGCAGTTTGCAAAATGTTTTGGAAAGAAAGTTTTCCCATTAGGGAGAGTGGGATTTCTTTGGGTCAACATGTATCCACAGTAGTGACAAGAGCCGCAGGCAAATGTACCCCTGTATTTGCAATGAGTTGTCGTTGATCTAAACTCGCTGTTGGTGATTTTGTCACCAATGGAAGTCGCTCTCCTGTATGTAAAATGGGGTTTTTCTGGCACTAAGTGGCCAAGGCTGGGGTCAAGGGCCAATAAGTGCCAGTATTTTTCAATTATTCTTTTAATTTGATGGTGTTGCTGGTTGTATGTTGTGATGATACTTAGTTGGTGTGTGTCCCTTTGTTGTTTAGTAGAGTGGAGGAGCATTTGCCTCGGTTTGTTAATTGCTTTTTTAAATGCCCTTTTTAGAGATTTGTGGGAATATCCGCGTATTAACATTCTATCTCGTAGGGCAGCAGCTTCTTTGAGAAAGGTTTCGTTGTCTGTACAATTGCGCTTGATCCTAATGTATTGCGAGTAGGGTATGGAATCGATCAAAGGTTTAGGGTGGAAGCTGGCAGCATGCAGTATGGTGTTGCCAGCAGTGCTTTTTCTAAATAACTTACTGGAAAGTTTGCCCTGTCCATCCTTGAAGACTTCAATGTCTAAAAAAGTTAGATGAGTATTGTTAAAGGACATGGTAAATGTCAAGTTAAAGTCATTTTTGTTCATCCTGGATATGAACTGTGGATCGCTAGTCTCTCTAAATCTCTTATAGTCTGTATTATTGTTTTTTAACCTTTTTAAGAATTTAATTTAATATCTCTAGCAAAACATTACTGTATAAATTCTTTCTCAGTAGCGGACCACTAGAAAATGGCGACATTTGTTATGCAGAAAATCCATCCAAACATGGCAGCTACATTACTTCTCTATCATTGAGCTACAAGAACATGCCCGCTCATTTGATCCAATGCTTTAGACTATTTAAAGACATTTCCAGTGCCCGTCTTTATCCCCTGATGAAGTCACGTGACCGTGACGATACGTGTTGGGACGGACATGCACCGGAAGTGACGTTAGCATACAAGCTCGCCGCTCATGGTGTTTTGATTTTAACCTATAAAGAAATGTGAGTACTTCTAACCATTTTAACAAATAAAAACATTGGTTTTAAAAATACTACACTATCCGGAATCCTCCCTTTCTTCTTCCTCCATACTATATATACATCCATTGGGAGAGAAATATTACTACCAATATCGGCTTTAAAGGGAACAGATCTGTGCCATTACACTGAGAGGATGCTATCAAGAAGCCAGCACTGTGAACACCATTGATCTCCACTACTATATATACATGCGGTTGCCTCATAACTGCAACGTAAGAGGCCATCTTCACTGAAGTGTGTTGCACAGAAGAGGAGAAATCTCTTTTGCACTTTGCACATTGCATTTCTTAAACAGAAGAAGCCCACTCCTGTTGCCCAGGCTGTAGTCTGGTGAGCCATAGTCTGGAACAGCCTTTCTCAACATTTTTACCCTTGGGGAACCCTTAAAAAAAATTTAAGATTTTGAGGAAAGTCTGAAATAATTTTCTAAATATCAAGATACAAAAAATAACTGAATTACAGAATCGCAAAAAACAGTAACTTTGCATTGATGCTTTATGCAAAACTCACTCTGCGCTGATGTTCAGTGCAAACCCCTAACTTTGCATTGGTGTTCTACGGAAAAAAATATAAGTTTGCATTGATGTTCTGGGAAAAAAATGTAACTTTGTATTGGTGTTCTGGGGAAAAAAATTTAACTTTGCATTGGTATTGAGGATTGCCAAAAACTGGTTAAAAACTGTAGTTTTATTTCTTTGAATGGCCTAGCCTGTTGTTCCCTTAAAAAGAGATTACCATTAAAGACAAGAGTAGCACTGACTCCAGAAGGAGCTGCTGAGATGTTGGGTAAGGCCAGTCATTAACAGAGTGAATCTCTTTCCTGAAACCACAGAGAAATTCACTCAATTACACCATCAACACAGACAGTGTTGATGAAGGAATCCCTCCTGCCGAGCCATTGTCAACCATTGTCGGCTCCCGGCGGGGGAAGCGGGGGTTAACTGTCCCTGCCAGGAGAAGACCGTAAGAATTGCCAGCGGCTATAGCAGCCGCTAGTGATAATCGCAGGTAAAGCCTGGCATGTTGGTTGTGTTGGAGATACAACAACTTTCAGCTTAGTCTATTGACTGCAGTTCAAAAAACAGGACACTAGATGTCGCTAATGCTCAGTGATATGATATGCTATGCATTTTTCTATGATGTGTTGTATTTCCTATACATAGTGTTGTACTTGTTGGTTTCTTTTTCCCGTCTGTGTTCTTTCTTACCATGTGAGGTGACATCTTTGCTAGTGTGGTTATCTTCCAATAAAGAAGCCAGTTCCTGTTACTCCACAGCGTCTGATCTGAATTGACTCCGCCGCACCCAGCAATCATACTCTGCAACAGGTTATGGGCCCAGTGTTTGGATAAAGTCATATGACCAGGTGCGGCCCAGGCAGAACAAATCCACGAACGGGAGACAGTGTGGCTGATGGGGAGATCGACATAAGGAAGTTTTCCAGTGACATCTCCTATAGACAAGTAAGACTGTTCGTATATAAAGGAGAGAAAAAATGGCCGGAAACTCAGAGCTTAAACTCTCAGTGGCCAAGCTGAACAATGACAATTATCAGTTATGGAAGTTCAAAGTGGAAATGCTATTATCCAGAGACGGCTTGTGGGAGCTTACCACCACAGAGAGGCCACAGGATAGTAATCAGGACTGGGACAAGAAAAACAGACAGGCACGGGCCACCATAAGCTTACTAGTGGAGGATCAGCTCATTCATATACGTCATGAGGACACAGTGAAAGGCATGTGGGACGTACTGAAAAGACTGCATGAAAGATCCAGTTTAAACAGCAAGCTGTTTCTGCTGTGGAAACTTTATGAAATGAGACTTGGCAGAGAACAGGACATGCAAGAGCATATAGATGCAATGCTGGAAGTGATTGCGCAACTCAGATCAATCGGGGAGAATATAACCGACAGTCACACTGCAGCCATGTTGTTATGCAGTTTGCCCGATACATATACTGCACTAATCAATGCACTGGAGACACGACCTGAGACAGATCTGACGGTAGCATTTGTAAAAACCAGGCTCATAGATGGGTATCAGAGAAGAAAGGATTCGTGCATGACTCCACAGAAACCGACACCAGAACCGCTCTTAAAGTTACAGACACAAGGTCACACAGGAAAGAGACCAGAGTGTGTTTCAGATGCCACAAACAGGGACACATAAAGAAAGAATGTAGTATATGGAAAGCAGAGCAAATAAGACAGCGTCCCTATTATGCTAAACAAAAGGTCAAAACCATAATCAATGATCCATGGGAAGGAAACTGGAATGCCACATTTAAAACGACAGGCAACAATAAATGCCAAGGCTGGTGTATCGATTCCGGGGCAACCAGTCACATGACGAGTGATAGAAGTTTCATCACAGAACTTGATCTGAACAACAAGAAACTATTTATCTTGCAGATGGAAGCAAAATACATGCAGAAGGATATGGGCACGGAACCCTTGTATGCCCAGATGATGCGGGACAAAAATTTTGCCAAACCAGTAAAAGATGTGCTTTATGTTCCTAAATTAGAAAGAGGACTCTTATCTGTGAAGTTTCTAACAGCCACAGGACTCACTGTAAAATTCCAAGGTAACAAGTGTTCTATTCTATACGGCAAACAGACAATAGCAAGTGCCATGCTGGATGATCATCTATATCACCTCATCACAGTGAAGAAAAAGGTGAGACTATGTACACACAAACACAATGACTGTATATATAAAATATATATATATATATATATATATATATATATATATATATATATATATATATGACACAGATGTCTAGGTCACAGACACCCAGAATGCATACAGGAACTACAGAGGAGGAATCTGACAAGGGATCTAACAGTATCCCCTTGTCCAGTTACTGTTAAGTGTGAATGTTGCATTAGATCCAAAGCTACAAGAGCAACACTTCCGAAAGTCAGTCAGAAGAGAGCTTCAAGACCACTTGACTTAGTTCAGCAATAGGAAAATTGCTGTACCTTGACACTGCTACAAGGCCGGACATTGCAGCAACTGTTGGAATCCTATGCAGAAAGGTTTCGATGCCAAGTAAAAAGGACTGGAATGCTGTAAAGCAAATCATTCGCTATCTTTTTTTTTTTTTTTTTTTTTAAAACAAGATTTTTATTGAGCATATTAACATGTTACATCACATACTTTAACCAATAGGTTGTTATACATCTCAATAAAGATATCATATTATCTCTACACACAAAACATATCCATTTTCACTGTTTTTTATAGTTATTCCTGTCAATGGTAGAGATCTCTGTACTTCATTCAACCTGAGTGTTTTTGCTCTCTTTTTTTTTTTTTTTTAAATATATAATATTTTATTAAAGAAACACTCAAAAAAAAAGAGCGTCGGAACAATTGACCTGAACCTTAGAAACTTAGTTTCAACCAAAAAAAAAAAAAAAAAACCCCCATATTGAATCCCTCCCCTCCCTTCCCTCCCCCCTTCATTATTAATCTGCTCATAATAATGTATGCATCCTTTCCTTCAACACCCTACTGTTTACCTTCATCATTGCCTACATTCTTTCATCTCTACCGCTCCCCTCCTTTTCTGCCAGTAAAGTATTTTTGGACTCAGTCCATCTATACCACACTTTCCTAAATTTTTTGGGGGCTCCTCTCGCCTCGTATGTCATTCTATATAAAAAGTATATCAGCATTTATTATTTTTATCCACATTCCCAAGGTGAGCTCCATCTTCGAGCGATCAATTTTCTCACGCCAAAATAGAGAAGTCTGAGAAACAATTTTGTATTTGTATTAATCTCTTCTTGATCAAAAATCCCCAACAGACACCTCATAGGAGAACATATGTTTGGAAGATCAAAGTGGTCAGATATGAATTCGGTCACCTGTGACCACAATGGTCTTATCTTAGGACAATCCCATACCATGTGAAGGAAAGTTCCCTCATTTCCCCTACATTTATGACACTCTGGATTGTCTCTTCTGTGCATTTTAAATAATCTGGTTGGGGTGTAGTACATCTGATGTAAATATCGAAGCTGTATCATTCTGTCCGTGGAGGAAATCACCGATACAAGATATGTATCGAGCACCTCCTGCCACAATTCCTCAGTCAGTTCCGTAATAAAAGTCGTCCATCTAATTCTGGTCCTAGCGGTCAAGTCAGGGCCTCCCAATCCAATCTCCTTGTAGTATCTAGATATACCCTTAGTCGGTTCCGGGTCAATCAGGACCCTTTCCAAGGCTGTGTTTTGTACCTTCACCCCCCCCCCCCCCGAACTGGGCTGTCGCTGCATGCTGGAGTTGGGTATATCTGAACTGCCAGGTCCTAGGTACACCAAACTGCTCCCTTAATTGTGCAAAGGATATTAGCCTACCCTCCTGGTATATATGATGAAGATATTTTATCCCAAATTTGGCCCATCTATGCCCATCTTCTATTTTGCAGAACTCTTATAAGGACTTATTGTACCAGAGAGGACAATTAGGTGATAACCAGAACGGATCGTCCATTATTCTCTGCGCACATAGGTGAAACACCCTACCTGGTAGTGCCATAACAGACCCCACCCCTCTCCCTGGTATCTCCTTTCTAAACAGCATATTCAATAATGTTTCCTGAGATGTGGCCACAGCCGCCTCCAATAGAGTAGTGGCATTAGGTATCTGGGGGAAGCACCGCCAATGCAAGAATGTCATTTGGGATGCGAAGAAATAGGATCTCATATCCGGCATAGCCAACCCCCCTCGAGTTATTGGTAGTTTCAGGATTGCTAGAGATAACCTGGGGGCCTTGGATCCCCACAAGAAATCTACCACAATGGAGTCAATGCGTTTAAACAGTTTCACCGAGACATATACAGGCGAGTTCGATAGAACGTACAGCAGCTTTGGAAGGAAAATCATTTTAAATAGGTTTATTCGACCCATCACTGTCAATGGCATATTCCTCCACCGCTGTACCTTCTCACGAAGAGCCTCCATTACCGGTTTCAGATTAAGGTCCAGATACCCCGAAATGGGAAGTTGAATCACAACTGCCAGATATCTAAATGATTGGGACAGTTGAATGGGAGAATCCGCCGGGACCGACACTGTGTCATCCATAGCAAACAGGGACGATTTGCTCCAATTGATACGGAACCCAGAGTAGTCTCCGAACTCCTGTATCAACCAGAAGGCCGCGGGTAACGAAGTACCCGGATCCTGCAGATACAGGAGCATGTCATCCGCATAAAGGGAGACTCGCTCCTCAATCCCCCCCACCCGAAGTCCATTCATGTGAGGAGTATCCCTTAGTTTTGTCGCTAGAGGCTCTATGGCTAAATCAAAAAGAAGGGGAGATAGCGGGCACCCCTGTCTGGTCCCCCGGAGGACAGGGAAGGGCTCAGATATAATTCCATTTACCCTCACCCTGATCAATGGGTCAGTGTATAACAGCTTCACCCAGGATATAAATATAGGTCGGAATCCCAATATCTCTAGGAGACCAAACAGATAGCCCCACTCCACCGAATCAAAGGCCTTCTTGGTGTCCAAAGAGGCCACCACTCTCTCCCCGGAGTTGTCATGTTCAGTCTGTAGGTTAATAAATAACCTTCTAACATTCATTTGTGCACAACGCCCTTTTATAAAGCCCGTCTGATCCGGGTTAACTAGCTTCAGGATTACCGACTGTAACCTCCCCGCCAATACTTTCGCTAGAATTTTGGCGTCGACATTCATCAATGAAATGGGTCTATAGGATTCACATTCTTTAGGATCTTTTCCCCCTTTATGTATTAGGACCACCAGGGCCTCTCTCATAGAGGGGGGAAGTCTCCCCTCCCGCCTCGCAGTCAAGAACACTCATAATAGTCGGGGCGCCATTCCACCACTAAAAGTAGTATACCATTCCGAGGGTATACCATCTAGGCCCGGAGATTTCCTAGGGGCAAAAGAAGCTATCGCCCCCTCAACCTCCTCCACAGTTATGTCAGCTTCCAGTTCATCACGATCCACATTTGTTAACCTAGGAAGATCAATATCATTCAGATAATTTTCTAGAGTGTTACCTCCCGGTGGGATGCATGACTTGTAAAGTTCTTTATAAAACTGGGTAAAGGCCTGTAGTATATCCTCGGAATTACTCACCTCCACCCCACTTTGGTCATATATACTCATTATACATATGGGTGTGTGTTCTGGTCGTGCCAAGTATGCAAACAGCCTACTATTTTTGTCTCCGAATTCAAAAATACGTCTACGCTGTGCAAGTCTGAGTTTGGTAGTCTGGTCAGTCAGTATTTCCTTGTATGCCCGCGTCTTATCCTGGAGATTACGCAAGCCCTCCCTAGTCGGTCGCCTAACGTATTCTGCCTCAGCCAGAGATACCTCACGTTCCCTGTCCAGTATTGAAGAGGCTAGTTGCTTCTTGAAGCCACTCACCTCCGCCATGAACACCCCACGTAAAGTAGCTTTGAATGCCTCCCACTTTATTAGATCAGAACCAGTGTACCTGTTTTCTTTCCAGAACTGCTGAATAGTCTCAGTACATTTAATTTTAACATATTCCTCCTGTAACCAACTAGCCTCCATCCTCCAGTGTCTGATTCCCTGTCTCTGTCCTACTACAATATCTACTAGTATAGGTGAATGGTCCGAGTGCACTCTAGGTAAGTACCTCGCCCCAGCCACCATTTGCAGTCCCTCAGGTTCAACCAACACAGTGTCTATCCTAGACAGCGTTTTATGTGTCTCAGAGTAACAAGAATATTCCCTAATCTCTGGGTGTCTCGCCTGCCATGCATCACAGAAGCCGTGAACTGACATCCACTTTGCTAGTGGTGTTGGCGTTTTTGGCTGGTGCATCCAACTTGTCCATTGTCGGATCCACTACCGCGTTCAAGTCTCCCAAAATGAAAATCCTCCCTTCCGCTATCTCAAAAGCCGCTTGAAGCATATCATTCAAATGAGACAAGGAGAAGGGGGGCGGGACATACAAATTCACAAAGGTCATGAATCTATTATGAACTTTTATCACTATGATAACATATCTACCCTTTATATCCGTTTTAATTGCATGGATATATATGGGTAGAGATTTAGCTACTAGTGTGGACACTCCCCTAGCATATGAAGAATAACTTGCATGGTAGGCCCCAGCAATATGCCCCCTTTTTAGAGAGAGAGTCCTGGAGCCCTGGAGATGTGTTTCCTGTAACAATATTAAATGTGGTTTATATTTTTTGAGATAGTCAAAGACCAGTGATCTTTTAAATTTTGAGTTAAGGCCTCTGACATTCCAAGAGATCACTCTAAGGTTCACCGCCATAGTATATAAAACAAGAACCTCCTCCCCTCCCCTCACTCCTAATACTTTGGTAGGGTATCTTCCAGGGCTCCACCACGCCCCCCCCCCCCCTTGCCCTGTTGGGCAGCAACATATAAGGCAAACAACAAATATTTGAAATAAGCTTGGAATCATGAGCATACATAAAGCATAATGACAATTATCCCAGTTACTCCCCCCTCCTCCCCCCTTGTTCCCCTCCCCCCACCCCGTACCCGCCCCCAACTTGCAAGGCACTTCATTCCCAAAACCTTTAACCCAAAAGAGGTTATAACGGATGTGCGACTTCAAAAAGTCACACAGGCTCCAGCACTGCGAGGAGTAAGTTCAAGCTTGAGAAAAAAAAAAAACCCACAAGAGAAAAAAAAACCTATAGTCAAAAAAATATGTGTTCTTGTTCCACTCTTCAAGTTTCAAGTAAAGAAAATAAAACCTTTGGTTTCCAAAAGGATAAAAAACCTGCAGATTCCTTCAATGTTAAAGGCACAATTGAGCATTTGAAAGCAGCAAGCATAATCCCTCTGTAGTTCACCGGACTGCCAGGTGCATAAGTCCACATCATATGTCACTAGTCAGTTCATCCTGGAATTATGTAGAATGGGCCAGGGGGAAGAAGGGGTGGTAAAAGAGCAGCTCAGCGTCCGCCAGATTTCCTCCCTTGACATCCTTCATCCCCCAAAATCCCCTCCTTCTGTATGTATGAATTTAAGGTGATCTTGGAGAACCCCCTCCTCTCGGGCGTCCCCTCGCATCCAGCCAGTCAGAAGCCTCCGTGGGGGTGGTAAAAAAATGCCCTTTGCCATTATCCACAATGCGTAGTTTTGCTGGGTATAGCATACTGTACATCAGGTTCAGTTCTCTAAGCCGTTTCTTTATCTGATAGAAGGAAGCCCTCTGTTTTTGCGTGGTGGCAGAGAAATCAGGATAAATAGATATCCGATAGTTATGACATTTCAGCTCAGGGCCTGTCCTGGCCCCTTTCAGGATATTTTCTCTGTCTCTAAAGTGCAAAATCTTTGCTATCATGGGTCTGGGGATTGCTCCCTTTGGTGGGGGTTTACCTGGTACTCGATGTGCCCTCTCTATGGCAAACATAGCAGTGAAAGTTCCAGGGGCCATATTCTCTTTCAGCCATTCCTCCAAGAATTCTTCAGGATGGCTACCTTCTACTCCTTCAGGGAACCCCACCAGCCTTATGTTATTTCTCCTCATGCGGTCCTCCATGTCGGCCATTTTAAGAGTGTGCTCAGAGAGGGTCTTTTTAATGACTTGGTTATCAGTGCTCATAGGTCTCACAGTGTCCTCCAGAGCAGCAATGCGCTGATCAGTAGCCTGGGCCTTTTCTCTAAGCTTCTGCATATCGTGTTTCATAAAGGAGAATTCTATTTGCAGTTCCCCAAAATGATCTAGCAGCTTAGTTTGACACCCCTGTATGGCAGCCATTATTTGCTTAAGGGACGGCTCTTCTTCCTCCTCCAAGGCACTGTCTGTACCATGTATGAGCACATCTCCACTGTCCAGAGATCTCCCCCTGCGTATAGTGCGGTCTCTCTGTACTCTGGGACTCACCCGACCAGGGTAAGCAGGCATCGATCTTTCTGTGTCTTCATGCTGCCGAAGCGGCAGCCATTCCTCATCCTCCTCTCTCCCCGGCGCCGCGGCGCCATCTTGAGAGCCCCAGGCATAACGGGCCAATCTTTCCCCCGGTGTTTTTGGCCACAGAGGCCCATATTTCACCATCCCCTGAGGCTCTCCGGAGGGTCCTCCACTCATGCCCCAGCAGTCCAGGGCAAAACGCCGGCTTTTGCTCACAGGATTAGGTTAGGATCTGGAATCTGCAGGGAGAGCTCCTCTCTAGACGTCCTCACATGCTGCGCGCCGGCTCCGCCCCCCAATCATTCGCTATCTTAAAGGGACTTGGCACTACAAGTTAAAGTTACCAGCAAGTGATGAAAGCACCTTAACAGGATATGTGGATGCTGACTGGGCAGGAGAGACCAGTGACAGAAAATCTACCAGTGGCTACTTATTCTTTCTGTCAGGAGGTGCCATCAGTTGGACTAGTAAGAAGCAACTCTCTGTTACACTGTCTTCTACTGAAGCAGAATACGTTGCTGCAGCGCAGGCAAGCCAAGATGTTATATGGCTGAGACAGCTATTAACAGATTTGGGTCAACCACAGTTGGGTCCAACAGAAATCTATGAGGACAATCAAGGATGCTTTGTACTTGCGCACATGGAAGGAGATAATTCAAGAACCAAGCACATTGATGTAAAGTTTCACTTTCTTAGGGATCTTCAAGAGCAAGATCTTCTTGAGTTACTTTATTGCCCAACCGAGGATATGACAGCAGATATCCTTACAAAGCCCCTGACCGCTGAAAGACATTCAAGGCTTACAAAGAAGATGGGTTTAACAGGCTAAGCCTTAGCTGTTGAGAAGGGGTGTTGGAGATACAACAACTTTCAGCTTAGTCTATTGACTGCAGTTCAAAAAACAGGACACTAGATGTCGCTAATGCTCAGTGATACGATATGCACTTTTCTATGATGTGTTGTATTTCCTATACATAGTGTTGTACTTGTTGGTTTCTTTTTCCGGTCTGTGTTCTTTCTTACCATGTGAGGTGACATCTTTGCTAGTGTGGTTATCTTCCAATAAAGAAGCCAGTTCCTGTTACTCCACAGCGTCTGATCTGAATTGACTCCGCCGCACCCAGCAATCATACTCTGCAACAGGTTGTACCCAAGTTGATTGGTCGTTACATTCAGCCTGTCCATACACGGTTCAAATCTCAGCCAGTTCAGCAGGAACTGGCCAAGATTTGAATCCTGTTTGGTCTGCCTTACTTTGCCCTTCCCCGTGTTGACCCACTTATAAAAGAACCTAACACTCACTGACACATCATTAACAATGCAAAGAGGGTTTGATTAGGACCAGGACAAGCCCTGCAAAGGAAACTTTGGTTTAAACAGTTACAGCAATACCAGGGTTACTCCGAAATTTAAAACCGGAACAAACAATGATCAATTCAGGGTCTATGATGTCCATTGCTTCTTATTGTTTGTGAAAAGCCTTGCCAATGCATGTGGTGGCTAAGAGCAGAACAACCCACCTGACAACATAGTAATAAAACACAGTAATGAATGGCCAAAAACAGGACAACAGGAGATGTAAAAAGTATGACCTATCTACTTGTACTTTAGCCTTATCTATATACCATTGGCCAGTGGAGGAATGAATTAAAAGTCTGTCACTAATGGGCCCCTTAAAACTCTCATTGGAACACTTGCTCTCAGATGAGAGTATTCTAATCCGTAAATTAAGGAGGGAATGCTCCCAGAGTGTCCCAGGCAGATTCTAAAAGTGGCAACAAAGTTCAGCAACATCAAACAAGTTCCTTGAACACAAAGATGGCCAGAGGTCTCTCATTACTCATGTTCTAAGCAGATGTCCTCCTGCCAGCAGTCAGTCCAGGCATCTTTCCCAAGGGTCAAATGAGAGGTCATGCCCCACCTCCATTCTTCTCTCAGCCTGTGCCATCTCCCTTAGTAGAGTTCTCGGTGCAAGTCCCCAAGTTCCAGGCTTTTTTTCAAAGTTCTCTACTTTGCTTGAAGAATACAGTACAGTGTCTCTCACGGACAGCTCACAGCACACAGCTCACAGCAGTACAGCGGTGCAGTGCTCTTTGTAACCTGTGTGTAAGTGTGCATCATTGTTGCCAGTGTAGGAATCTGCTGCCCTCTACTGTCGGAACCTGTAAATATATTATGTATGCACTTCCTACTCCTGTTTTGTTGGCTTTAAACCCCCAGGAGGAGGAAGAGAAAGAGAGAGACAGAGAACTGAGCCACATGGTTTTACACACACAGGGGCTGATACTGCTGCTGTTGTTTCACCCAGATCAGAAGCAAAGACCATTATGCAAGTATTCCTATGATATAAGAGTTTATTTGCAGCGGCCTATAGCTTTTTTAGTGTATTTCTGAATCCTTGTGACAGAAGTATTTATGTCCTATTGTTATTATCTCATATGCACAGTGCCAGTTAGCTGGGTCCGTGCTATTGTATGTGTTGTAATCACCTTCCAGTATATACCTACTGCAATATAGTTTATATGCAGTTCCTTTTTTCTAGTTAAAGTGGAGTTCCACCCAAAAGTGGAACTTCCACTCATCAGATTCCTCCCCCCCTCCGGTGACACAGTTGGCACCTTTCAGGGGGGAGGGGAGTACAGATACCTGTATATTACAGGTATCTGTACTCACTTCCGGCATAGATAGCCGCAGAATCTGCGGTTATTTACGCCACTTCCTGCTCCCTCCCCGCTGCCTGCTGGGAAACACACGGGTCCCAGAGGCAGCAGGGACCATTCGTATTGCGCTGCGCGACTCGCGCATGCGCAATAGGGAACCGGGAAGTGAAGCCGCACGGCTTCACTTCCTGATTCCCTTACCGAAGATGGAGGCGGCAGCACCCGAGGACGGAGAGACGGTTCGGCCTCGGGTGCCGACATCGCGGGCGCCCTGGACAGGTAAGTGTCCATGTTTTAAAAGTCAGCAGCTGCAGTATTTGTAGCTGCTGACTTTTAAAAAAAAAATTTTCGGCGGCGCTCCGCTTTAACCCTATCTCTTCTGGTCTGGTATCTTATATCTAGTTTTAGCTTAGTGTTCGAAAACCAGCATAGGCTAGTTCCAAGTTAGTCTTCCATGGCCATGTCCGGATAATAGGTTTAGAGGTCCAGTCACATGTCAGATTAGAAACTATTAGGGAAGGACTAAAGCACAGAGTAGATAGGCTGACTCTGAGTTAGGGTTGCCACCTTTTCTTCAAGTCAAACCCAAACACTTTAGCGGCACACAGCAATTCTTTTAATAGTATAAAGTATACATATATTTTGCAATTAAATAACATTTCTAATCATTTGAAGTTAATCACAAGAGTCCCCCTTTACATTAGAGTCCACAGAGTTCTCCTTTTACATCTGAATCCGCAGAGTTCACCTTTACATCTAAATCTGCAGAGTTCCCCTTTACATCAGAGTCAGCAGAGTTCCCCTTTTACATCAGAATCCGCAGAGTTCCCCTTTTACATCAGAATCCGCAGAGTTCCCCTTTTACATCTGAATCCAAAGAGTTCCCCTTTTACATCTGAATCCAAAGAGTTCCCCTTTTACATCTGAATCCAAAGAGTTCCCCTTTTGCATTTGAACTGGCAGAGTTCCCTTACACTTTAAAGGGGGACTCTGAAGACTCCGATGTAAGGGAGAACTCTGGGGACTCTGACATAAGGGATGTTTTGGGAACCCTAATTTAAGGGGGGATACTAAGAACTCTGATGCACGGAGAGGACTCTGAAGTAAGGGTGTCCCTGGTAGCCATAGTCCCAATTACATCAGCGTTCCCTGCATTCCCCTTTAATAAAGGTTCCTAGAGCCCCCTTTACATCAGAGTCCACAGAGTTCCCCTTTACATCTAAACTTGCAGAGTTTCCACTTCCTCTTACACTGTAAGGGGGGACTCTGCAGACTCTGATGTAAGGGAGAACTCTAAAATAGGGATGCTCTAGGAACCCTGATTTAGGGGGGGACACTGAGAACTCTGATGCACGGAGAGGACTCTGATGTAAGGGTGTCCCTGGTAACCAGAGTCCCAATTACATCAGAGTTCCCTGCATTCCCCTTTAATAAGGGTTCCTAGAGCCCCCTTTACATTAGTGTCCAGAGTTCCCCTTTACATCTGAACTTGCTGCAAGGAGGGACTCTGCAGACTCTGATGTAAGGGAGAACTCTGACATAAGGGATGCTCTGGGAACCCTGATTTAGGGGGGGGACACTGAGAACTCTGATGCATGGAGAGGACTCTGATGTAAGGGTGTCCCTGGTAACTAAAGTCCCAATTACATCAGAGTTTCCTGCATTCCCCTTTAATAAGGGTTCCTAGAACCCCCTTTACATCAGTGTCCAGAGTTCCCCTTTACATCTGAACTTGCTGTAAGGGGGGACTCTGCAGACTCTGATGTAAAGGAGAACTCTGGGGACTCTCACATAAGGTATGCTCTGGGAACCCTTATTTAATGGGGAACACTGAGAACTCTAATGTACGGAGAGGACTCTGATGTGAATGAATGAATGAATAACTTGTATCGCGCTACATATGCAAACTAAATCGCCTCAAGGCGCTTTTGCCTCCAGTGTCCGTCTTCAGAAGAGATGGGTCTTGAGCTTCTTTCTGAAGGCCAGATGGTTTTCTTCGAGCGGATGTCCGCAGGTAGAGTGTTCCATAGCCGTTCCATTGACCGGAGAGGGCGACCTGGGGTGTAGCGCTTTATTTTGTCGAAGAGGTATTGCGGGGCTTTTCCTTGTGTACATTTGTGAGTGAGGCAGAGGGTCTTAAATGTAACTCGGTCCTTCACGGCTAGTTAATGGAGGGTCTTCAGGTATGGGGTGATTGATTCCCAGGGTTTTTTCCAGTTACCAGTCTGGCTCCTGTGTTGTGGACGATTTGTAGAGGTGAAATTTGGTATTTTGGAAGTCCTGGGTAGAGGGAATTTGCATAGTAGAGTCGGGAATTGATGATTGTTCCAACTACTGCTGCTGTATCTCCTTCCGGGATGAAGGGGATGAGTCTACGCAATAGGCGAAGAAGGTAGTGGGATCTGCTGACTACTGATTCTATTTGTTCATCCATCGTCATTTTTGAGTCAAAGATGACTCCGAGGCTTTTGGCTTTAGTGCTGGGGGTGATGGGTTGTCCGAGGATGGTGAGTGGTGTGGACATCATGCCAGGGTTTTTGTTTCGGTTTGCGTGGAGGAAGAGCAGCTCTGTTTTGGATCCGTTGAGATTAAGGGAGCTCTCCGTCATCCAATCCTTGATCAATGAGAGACAGTTTTCCAGTACCTGGTATTGGTTCTTTTTTGTTGGTGATGCGTAGGCAGAGTTGGATGTCATCCGCGTAGAAGTGATAAAGTAGGTCCTGGTTGTTGATGATTTTGAGGAGTGGGCGGAGATAGGTGTTAAAGAGCATGGGCGACAGGGGTGATCCTTGGGGGGAACACTACGGCCTCTGGTATAAAGGGGCACTCAGATGTAAGGGGTGCTCTGAGAACCCTGATTTACCTTAGTGTACTCACCCTGACCTGCTGGGAAGTCATAGGTCAGACAGTCTGAACCCCGGACACATGATTCAAAACCCAAACTATCCGGGTGAATCCCGGACAGGGGGCAACCCTACTCTGAGTTCCAGTGCCACAGTTTCAGTGCCACACCATAGTTACTACTGGTGAGATGCTCAAGTTCAGGCTGGTTGGACAGTAGTAGGATCCCCATGTTTCTGCTTATCTTGTCTTCAGGTCTCCAACACAAAGACAGATGCTGTATCATCCTCAGGGGCCCCTGCAATTGGACTTTACTGAAACATCATCTGGAGCTATCTCTATTAATAGCTACAGTATATATACACCCATATATATGTGCACAATTCCACCAGGACTGATAATACCTGTTTGTACATTGGATGTACTTACTTTGTTTAGATTACTGATTAATTTCCACAGGAAGGGAATCCCCTCTTCCCTGGCCTGGGTGGAGACACTGCCAGCTTTATTATCAAACCCACTCTTCCACTTAGCGAAGGTTCTGGTTTTCTTATTTACCTACCTGTTTAGCACAATAACCTGTTTGGGGAGGGCTAGCTATTTCCCATAACCCCCCCCCCCCCCCAAAAAAGGAGGCTGCACCTACAGTATATTATTACTTTGTTGATAAAGCAATACCATTTACTCAGGTTGCTTCATATAATCTTGTAGCAACCACTGCAGCTTAAAAGCTCTGAAAGTGGAAGATTGTAGCCTCTGTTCTTAAGGTCTCTTCCCAGCACAGATAAGCCACTCTCCTCCTCCCATGCCGCTGCTGGGGAAAACATGAGCAGATATAAATCCACTGCATCGGGGGCGTGGCCAAGATGGAGACCTGAGTGGATGTCTGAGCTGGAGCTCCATTGCTGAATCCCTGAAATCCGCTCGATATCCCAGCCATCCCACCACGGCTGACACTTCCATGCGCCGCAGATCATCAGGGGCGGCAAAAGCACGGGGTAGGAAAATATATTTCCCCCCTATACCGGAGGAAACTGCTCGGGCCTCTGCTGGTCGTGTGGAGACACGAACGTGCTCCACAGCCAATATCGCATCCCAGACGGAGCAGGGAGATCAGCCCTTTTCACCCCAGCTGGGACTAGCTGAGGTCCTGGCCGCAATTGCCAACTGCCAGACCTCTATAACCACCCTGACTTCATTATAATTAGGGGGCGGGGCATGCATTTGTGGGTGTGACATAGTTGAAATAAAAAATGTGGCGCACCAACAAATGGGCGTGGTTTAAATGGGGAAAGTGGGTGTGGCTTAAATGGGCATGGCTCAAATGGGGTGTGGTTAGAGTCTGAGATGAATGAGGGATGGAGAGGAAAAGGGGGAAAGGGGGGGGGACAGGGAGGGGGGGACAGGGATGGAGGGACAGCAGCCCCAGATCCTACACCACAATAGAAATGTGTATTCCAGAGTTTAACAATCAGCAGATAAAGATACTCCAAACACCTGGTGTTAGCGCTTCAATCATCCCGGCACCATGATTGTTATGGTGTCAGGATGATTGAAGCGTATTATTTCTATTATTAAATTGTAATATAAAATTTAAAAAAAGGGGCCTGAACTCAGCTGTTAAGTGATCCCTGGTGTTCCGCTTCCTTCAAAAACACAATCCACATATCTGCGTTTTACAGGAGACGCATCTACAAACCCCTAACCTATCTGCCTAAAAAAAGCGTGGGTGGGCCTCCACTACCACACTACATTCTCCGCATATGCCCGTGAGATCAGTGAGGAAAACCCTGCCGTTTCGACTCATTGAGGTGAAAACAGATCCAGATGGTAGATATGTGGTCATTCACACCCATATCTATGACAGTGGTATTGGTGGGGGTATACAGTGGCTTGCGAAAGTATTCGGCCCCCTTGAACTTTTCAACCTTTTGCCACATTTCAGGCTTCAAACATAAAGATATAAAATTTTTATTTTTTGTGAAGAATCACCAACAAGTGGGACACAATTGTGAAGTGGAACGAAATCTTTTGGATTTTTGAAACTTTTTTAACTAATAAAAAAATGAAAAGTGGGGCGTGCAAAATTATTCGGCCCCCTTGCGTTAATACTTTGTAGAGCCACCTTTTGCTGCGATTACAGCTGCAAGTCACTTGGGGTATGTCTCTATCAGTTTTGCACATCGAGAGACTGAAATTCTTGCCCATTCTTCCTTGCAAAACAGCTCGAGCTCAGTGAGGTTGGATGGAGAGCGTTTGTGAACAGCAGTTTTCAGCTCTTTCCACAGATTCTCAATTGGATTCAGGTCTGGACTTTGACTTGGCCATTCTAACACCTGTATACGTTTATTTGTGAACCATTCCTTTGTAGATTTTGCTGTATGTTTGGGATCATTGTCTTCAGAGGCGGCTCTCTAATTAGGCGAAATAGGCGGTGGCCTCAGGCCTCGCAGTCATAGGGGCCTCGCACAGCTGGCTAGTTTACCTAATTAGAGAGCCGCCCCTTCCAGCACCAGAGATTAGGGATGAGCCGAACACCCCCCGGTTCGGTTCGCACCAGAACCCGCGAACGGACCGAAAGTTCGCTCGAACGTTAGAACCCCATTGACGTCTATGGGACTCGAACGTTCGAAATCAAAAGTGCTCATTTTAAAGGCTAATTTGCATGGTATTGTCCTAAAAAGGGTTTGGGGACCCGGGTCCTACCCCAGGGGACATGTATCAATGCAAAAAATCTTTTAAAAACGGCCGTTTTTTCGGGAGCAGTGATTTTAATGATGCTTAAAGTAAAAAAAAAAAAAAGTGAAATATTCCTTTAAATATCGTACCTGGGGGGTGTCTATAGTATGCCTGTAAAGTGACGCGTGTTTCCCATGTTTAGAACAGTCCCTGCACCAAATGTCATTTTTAAAGGAAAAAATCTCATTTAAAACTGCTTGCGGGTTTAATGTCATGTCGGGTCATGGCAATATGGATGAAAATCAGTGAGACAAACGGCATGGGTACCCCCCCAGTCCATTACCAGGCCCTTTGGGTCCTGTATGGATATTAAGGGGAACCCCGCACCCAAATTAAAATAAGGAAAGGTCCTATATACTCTGAACAGCAGTATACAGGCGGTGCAAACAAGACAGGGACTGTAGGTTTGTTGTTAAGTAGAATCTCTTTGTAATTTTGAACGGGTACATTTTTAACGTGTTTAGCTCCAGCCAAAAAATATTTTTTAAGCTTTTTGGAAAACATAGGGAAGGGTTATCACCCCTGTGACATTTGTTTTGCTGCCTTTCCTCCTCTTCAGAAGATTTCACCTCACTTTTTTGTCCCAATGAAAAATGTTTTTTGAAAATTTGGGTTTTTTTGTGGAACAAGGATTGGAAAGCATCAGTGGAAAGGAGAAATTGTTTTCCCATATTAACTCTTACAGGAGAGAATTTCCCTTCCTAGGGGTAGATTTCATCTCACTTCCTGTTGTCTCCTTCCGTTTGCAAGTAGGAGTCGTTTGTAAGTTAGATGTTTGAAAGTAGGGTCCTGCCCTATATACTCAGCAGAAATTTGGGCCTTAGGTGTTGCTGTGGCCACAACACTGTAAGCCCTCACAGGGCCCTGCTGTGAAATATTAGATCAAGAATTGTAATTACATGCCCCTGTTGAACAGGAGCTGAAAAATTAGGCCTTAGGCACTGGTGCTGGTGTGACAACACTGCAACCCCTCACAGACACTCTAGTTGGAACGCAGGAACGAGCCCTGCTGCAAAGTATTGCTTCAAAAATTGTAATTACACGCCCCTGTTAGACAGGGGCAGAAAAATTGGGCCTTAGGCACTGGTGCTGGTGCCACAACACTGCAACCCCTCACAGACACTCTAGTTGGAATGTAGGAACGAGGCCTGCTGCAAAGTATTACATCAAAAATTGTAATTACACGCCCCTGTTAAACAGGGGCTGAAAAATTGTGCCTTAGGCACTGGTGGTGGCGCCCAGAACCAAAAATGTTCTTACAAGCTATCAGCGTGATGATTGAGGAGGAAGAGGATAATTACTCAGGGATAGTCACTCAGCATCAGCATAGGCAGTCTTTGAAGGGATCTGAGATTTCAAAAAAAATTATTCGGTTACATCAGCATCAGGTGCTTGGTAGCTGGTGGTGATCCAAGACTGATTCATTTTTATGAAGGTCAGCCGATCGACCGAGTCGGTGGACAGACGCACCCTGTGATCGGTTACCACGCCTCCAGCAGCACTGAATGTGCGTTCCGAAAGAACGCTGGATGCAGGACAGGCCAGTAGCTCAAATGCATACTGTGCAAGCTCTGGCCAGTGATCCATCCTCAAGACCCAGTAACCCAGAGGATTTTCGGTGGGAAAGGTGTCCAAGTCTGATCTTGCCCCTAGGTATTCCTGCACCATGTAAAACAGACGCTGGCGATGGTTGCTGGAACCGATCATACCTTGGGGCTGCGGACCAAAAAATTGTCTGAACGCATCGGTCAGACGGCCACCTTCTCCACTGCTCCTTCTTTGACTGACCGAAGCCTCAGCAACACGTTGTCCAGAAACAGGAGTTTGTAACCTCCCAGTCTCTGGGAACGCGTTGCACAGACCTTTCTGCAAGGCCTCCCGAAGATGTTTCATCCTCTGCTCCCTCTGCGATGGCAAGATAAGGTCCGCAACCTTACCCTTGTAACGTGGATCAAGGAGGGTTGCCAGCCAGTATTGGTCCTTCTCCTTGATACCACGAATACGAGGATCCTTACGCAGGCTTTGCAGGATCAGGGAGGCCATGCAGCGTAGGTTTGCTGAGGCATTCTGTCCGGAGTCCTCTGGGTCACTAAGGACAACAACGTCCGCAGCCACCTCCTCCCAGCCACGTACAAGTCCATGTGTTCCTTGGGACTGATCCCTTAAAGACTGCTGCTGATGCTGAGTGCCAGGCTCCACCTCCATACTGACACAATCTTCCTCCTCCTCCTCCTCCTCCTCGTCCTCTTCCTGTGTGATCGGCGGGCACGCAGGAACACTGTCTGGATAAAGGGGGCCTTGAGAGCTAAGGAAGTCCTCCTCTTCCTGCCTCTGTTCTGCCTCAAGTGCCCTGTCCATTATTCCACGCAGCGTGTGCTCCAACAGGTGGACAAGGGGGACAGTGTCACTGATGCATGCACTGTCAGTGCTCACCATCCTCGTGGCCTCCTCGAATGGTGACAGGACAGTGCATGCATCCCTGATCATGGCCCACTGGCGTGGGGAAAAAAAACCAAGCTCCCCTGACCCTGTCCTGGTGCCATAGTCGCACAGGTACTCATTGATGGCCCTCTGCTGCGTGTGCAGCCGCTGCAGCATGGCCAACGTTGAGTTCCACCTGGTGGGCATGTCACAGATTAGGCGGTTCTTGGGCAGGTTAAACTCCTTTTGGAGGTCCGTCAGCCGAGCACTGGCATTATATGACCGGCGGAAATGCACACAGACTTTCCTGGCCTGCCTCAGGACATCCTGTAAGCCCGGGTACCTGCCCAAGAACCGCTGCACCACCAAGTTAAGGACGTGAGCCAAACAGGGCACATGGGTCAGTTGTCCCTGTCGGAGGGCAGAGAGGAGGTTGGTGCCATTGTCGCAAACCACCATTCCTGCCTTAAGTTGGCGTGGCGTCAACCACCTCTGAACCTGCCCCTGCAGAGCTGACAGAACCTCTGCCCCAGTGTGGCTCCTGTCCCCCAAGCACACCAGCTCAAGCACCACATGGCATCTTTTGGCCTGCGTACTTGCGTAGCCCCTTGAACGCCTACGGAGCACCGCTGGTTCCGAGGAAGAGGCCATGGAGGAAGAAGAAGAGGAGGGGGTGGAGGAGAGAGGTGTGTCACAATCAGCATTTTGGAGGCGTGGTGGCGGAACAACCTCCAACACTACTGCACCTTGTCCTGCATCCTTCCCAGCTGCCAGCAGAGTCACCCAATGCGCCGTGAAACTTAGGTAACGTCCCTGTCCATGCCTGCTGGACCATGAGTCAGCAGTAATATGCACCTTACCGCTGACCGCCCTGTCCAGCGAGGCATGGACATTGCCTTCCACATGCCGGTAGAGAGCCGGAATCGCCTTCCGTGAGAAAAAGTGGCGTTTGGGTACCTGCCACTGAGGAACCGCACATTCCACAAACTCACGGAAGGGGGCAGAGTCTACCAACTGAAAAGGCAGCAGTTGAAGTGCTAGCAATTTTGCCAAGCTAGCATTCAACCGCTGGGCATGTGGATGGCTGGGAGCAAACTTCTTTCGGCGGTGCAGCAGCTGGGGCAGGGAAATTTGCCTGGTACAATCTGACGTCGGTGTACCAAAAGCAGATTGCCCACAAGTACTTGGCTGTGACACACCTAATTCTACACCTTCATTCCTCTCACTGCAGGTCTCAGAGAGGACTGAAGGTCTAGTGGGGTTGGAAATCTCAGCTGATGAGGAGCAAGGAGAGATCCTCTTTGTTCTTTGGTGTGGGTCTTTTAGATACGCTTGCCAACGAACTGCATGGCAGGTCAACATATGTCTGGTCAAGCATGTGGTACCCAAGCGGGAGATGTTTTGGCCACGCGAGATACGCTTGAGACATATGTTGCAAATAGCAGCGGTGCGATCTGATGCACTCGTCTCAAAAAAGGCCCACACCAAAGAACTTTTTGAATAACGCGCAGAGACTGCAGCGCCCTGCACATGTGGAGCTTTGGGGTGTGATGCAGTCAATGTGCTACCCTTAGGCTGGCCCCTGGAGGGCATCCTGCCTCGTTGGTGATGTGCCGCCGCCTCCTCCTCCTCCTCCTCCTCTCTCCTATCAGGCACCCACGTTGAGTCAGTGACCTCATCATCCCCTCCCTCCTCATCACTGGAGCAAACCTGGCAGTATGCTGCAGCAGGGGGAGCATGACTGCCAGATTGCTGTCCTTCTTGGGCACCCCCTCTGTCCGTGCTCATGTTACTGCCTTCATCGAGCTCAGTATCATCATCAGAGCCTTCCAAACGCTGGGCATCCTCCTGGAGCATGTACCCAACACTGTGGTCAAACAGTTCGAGGGAATCCTCAGGAGGACATGGTGGAGCTAGGGAAGGAGTCACTGATGACATTGAGCTGAGGGAAGAGGCCGCTGCTTTGCCAGACAAAGCACCCTGGGCATGGGTGAGAGAGGATGAGGAGGATGAGGACGGCTTGGTCATCCACTCGACCAAGTCTTCCGCATGTTGCGGCTCAACACGGCCAGCTGCCGAAAAAAAGGCCAAGCGTGTCCCATGGCCACGTGCTGATGAGGATGCACCGTCTCCACGACCAGCACTAGACACAGAGCCTGCTTGCCCTCTCTTATTGGCTTGTGACTGTCTGCCTCTCCTTCTTGGCCTTCCAGACATACTAATGGCCTGTAGCTGCACTAAGCTGGGATAGAACACCTGTAATTTTCTTCAGGTAGCTTTATATACTGTAACCAGACAAGCCTGCCTGTCAGTAGGAAGATAACAGGAACGGATCTAGCTGAACACTGTGAGCAGGACGCACTGCACTAAATGTAAATAGCAGGAACGGATCTAGCTGAACACTGTGAGCAGGACGCACTGCACTAAATGTAAATAGCAGGAACGGATCTAGCTGAACACTGTGAGCAGGACGCACTGCACTAAATGTAAATAGCAGGAACGGATCTAGCTGAACACTGTGAGCAGGACGCACTGCACTAAATGTAAATAGCAGGAACGGATCTAGCTGAACACTGTGAGCAGGACGCACTGCACTAAATGTAAATAGCAGGAACGGATCTAGCTGAACACTGTGAGCAGGACGCACTGACTGCACTAAATGTAAATAGCAGGAACAGATCTAGCTGAACACTGTGAGCAGGACGCACTGCACTAAATGTAAATAGCAGGAACGGATCTAGCTGAACACTGTGAGCAGGACGCACTGCACTAAATGTAAATAGCAGGAACAGATCTAGCTGAACACTGTGAGCAGGACGCACTGCACTAAATGTAAATAGCAGGAACGGATCTAGCTGAACACTGTGAGCAGGACGCACTGCACTAAATGTAAATAGCAGGAACGGATCTAGCTGAACACTGTGAGCAGGACGCACTGACTGCACTAAATGTAAATAGCAGGAACAGATCTAGCTGAACACTGTGAGCAGGACGCACTGCACTAAATGTAAATAGCAGGAACGGATCTAGCTGAACACTGTGAGCAGGACGCACTGCACTAAATGTAAATAGCAGGAACGGATCTAGCTGAACACTGTGAGCAGGACGCACTGCACTAAATGTAAATAGCAGGAACGGATCTAGCTGAACACTGTGAGCAGGACGCACTGACTGCACTAAATGTAAATAGCAGGAACAGATCTAGCTGAACACTGTGAGCAGGACGCACTGCACTAAATGTAAATAGCAGGAACGGATCTAGCTGAACACTGTGAGCAGGACGCACTGCACTAAATGTAAATAGCAGGAACAGATCTAGCTGAACACTGTGAGCAGGACGCACTGCACTAAATGTAAATAGCAGGAACGGATCTAGCTGAACACTGTGAGCAGGACGCACTGCACTAAATGTAAATAGCAGGAACATATCTAGCTGAACACTGTGAGCAGGACGCACTGCACTAAATGTAAATAGCAGGAACGGATCTAGCTGAACACTGTGAGCAGGACGCACTGCACTAAATGTAAATAGCAGGAACGGATCTAGCTGAACACTGTGAGCAGGACGCACTGCACTAAATGTAAATAGCAGGAACGGATCTAGCTGAACACTGTGAGCAGGACGCACTGCACTAAATGTAAATAGCAGGAACGGATCTAGCTGAACACTGTGAGCAGGACGCACTGCACTAAATGTAAATAGCAGGAACGGATCTAGCTGAACACTGTGAGCAGGACGCACTGCACTAAATGTAAATAGCAAGAACGGATCTAGCTGAACACTGTGAGCAGG
This sequence comes from Lithobates septentrionalis, assembly GCA_037952835.1. Taxonomy (NCBI): domain Eukaryota; kingdom Metazoa; phylum Chordata; class Amphibia; order Anura; family Ranidae; genus Lithobates; species Lithobates septentrionalis. Next base: position 2,476 of record JBBDGP010000125.1, on the reverse strand, counting down.
ACGCACTGCACTAAATGTAAATAGCAGGAACGGATCTAGCTGAACACTGTGAGCAGGACGCACTGCACTAAATGTAAATAGCAGGAACGGATCTAGCTGAACACTGTGAGCAGGACGCACTGACTGCACTAAATGTAAATAGCAGGAACAGATCTAGCTGAACACTGTGAGCAGGACGCACTGCACTAAATGTAAATAGCAGGAACGGATCTAGCTGAACACTGTGAGCAGGACGCACTGCACTAAATGTAAATAGCAGGAACGGATCTAGCTGAACACTGTGAGCAGGACGCACTGCACTAAATGTAAATAGCAGGAACGGATCTAGCTGAACACTGTGAGCAGGACGCACTGACTGCACTAAATGTAAATAGCAGGAACAGATCTAGCTGAACACTGTGAGCAGGACGCACTGCACTAAATGTAAATAGCAGGAACGGATCTAGCTGAACACTGTGAGCAGGACGCACTGCACTAAATGTAAATAGCAGGAACAGATCTAGCTGAACACTGTGAGCAGGACGCACTGCACTAAATGTAAATAGCAGGAACGGATCTAGCTGAACACTGTGAGCAGGACGCACTGCACTAAATGTAAATAGCAGGAACATATCTAGCTGAACACTGTGAGCAGGACGCACTGCACTAAATGTAAATAGCAGGAACGGATCTAGCTGAACACTGTGAGCAGGACGCACTGCACTAAATGTAAATAGCAGGAACGGATCTAGCTGAACACTGTGAGCAGGACGCACTGACTGCACTAAAAGTAAATAGCAGGAACAGATCTAGCTGAACACTGTGAGCAGGACGCACTGACTGCACTAAATGTAAATAGCAGGAACAGATCTAGCTGAACACTGTGAGCAGGACGCACTGCACTAAATGTAAATAGCAGGAACGGATCTAGCTGAACACTGTGAGCAGGACGCACTGCACTGAATGTAAATAGCAGGAACGGATCTAGCTGAACACTGTGAGCAGGACGCACTGCACCAAATGTAAATAGTCTAGATAGAAGATAACAGGAACGGATGTAGCTAAACTGAATACAGTGTATATATATATATGCAACACCTGGGATGCATATATATACAAATTACACTGTAAGTGCAGCTAACTGACTGACTGTTCTGCCTAATCTATCTAACTCAAATCAAATGACACTGTCTGTCTCTCTCTCTATCTCTCAGCACACCGGAACACACACTACACAGGGCCGCCGTGCAGGCGGCCTTATATAGTGTGGGGCGTGTACTAAATCCCCTGAGCCATAATTGGCCAAAGCCACCCTGGCTTTGGCCAATTACAGCTCTCTCTACTGACGGCGCTGTGATTGGCCAAGCATGCGGGTCATAGTGCATGCTTGGCCAATCATCAGCCAGCAATGCACTGCGATGCCGCAGTGAATTATGGGCCGTGACGCTCCACACGAATTTGGCGCGAACGGCCCATATCGTTCGCAATTCGGCGAACGACCGAACAGCCAATGTTCAAGTCGAACATGGGTTCGACTCGAACACGAAGCTCATCCCTACCAGAGATCTCCGCCATCACACAGTCCTGTATCCCCTCACTTTGCTACAGGGAGAGATACGGGCTGCGAGTGAGACATGTGATCGGAGCTCCGGATCACAGACAGGGAGAGCCGCTCAGTAGAGCTCTGACAGATCTCCCCCCTCCCCCTGCTGCCCGCACAGCCAGACAGAAGAGGGGAGAGAGCTTCTGCTCCTCCTCCTCCCGCCCTCTCCTCCTGTGTCTGCCCCGCCCACTCTCCTCGGCAGTGTTCTCTGTTCTGCCTCAGAGAAGGGGATGTGTGGGCGGGAAGATTCAAGCTGAAGCCCAGGACAAGGGGAGTCTGATCCATCCATCCATCCATCCATCCATTCCCTCCATCCATCCATTCCCTCCATCCATCCATCCATTCCCTCCATCCATCCATCCATCCATCCATTCCCTCCATCCATCCATCCATTCCTCCATCCATCCATCCATCCATTCCCTCCATCCATCCATCCATTCCCTCCATCCATCCATTCCCTCCATCCATCCATTCCTCCATCCATCCATCCATTCCCTCCATCCATCCATCCATTCCTCCATCCATCCCTCCATCCATCCATCCATTCCCTCCATCCATCCATTCCCTCCATCCATCCATCCATTCCTCCATCCATCCATCCATTCCCTCCATCCATCCATTCCATCCATCCCCTCCATCCATTCCCTCCATCCATCCATCCATTCCCTCCATCCATCCATCCATTCCTCCATCCATCCATTCCCTCCATCCATCCATTCCCTCATCCATCCATTCCCTCCATCCATCCATCCATTCCCTCCATCCATCCATTCCTCCATCCATCCCTCCATCCATCCAGCCATCCATCCATCCATTCCTCCATCCCTCCATCCATCCATCCATCCATTCCATCCATCCATCCATTTCCATCCATCCATTCCTCCATCCCATCCA